>LUCG01298528.1:0-12267 GCA_001633085.1 Carthamus tinctorius
TATATATATATAAGTTCAAAATTTTGGATTACAAATTACAATAATATTAATTAAAAGAGAACGTTAGAACGGAGTTTCGACATGACCATCACCCCACCTAGATCACTATTCGGTTAAAAAACCGGTTATAACCGGTTAATAAAAAACCGCTATTCACACTAGTAATCCTTCAAAGTTATAGCCGGTTAGAAAACCAGTTAAAAAATAACTTGTTCAGTTAACATTGTAATCGATTATTTTAAAACCGGTTTCGGTTAATTTTTTTCGGTTTTTCGGATATTCGGTTTTTTTGTGGAACCTATAAAATTTTGTCAAATACATTAATTTTTGGCGATGGAGTCTCCACTCACCCAACCACCATTGTCGATATATAAAGTCTCGGCCTCCACTGCGAGATGCGAGTGCATATGCATTTGGGCTCTCTTTCTCCGCGTTTCATCCTCATCACTAATCATCACTGCTGCTTCCCAACTACTTTTCTTCGTCTCTCTACCGCATCCATCATGTCTTACCGCCCTAATGCTCAAGGAGGCCGTCGTGGCGGTGGCGGTCGTGGAGGCGGTCGCGGAGGTGGTGGTGGTCGCCGTGGTGGTGGTGGAGGTGGGGGTAGAGGTGGAGGAGGTGAGCAGAGATGGTGGGATCCTGTTTGGCGTGCTGAACGGCTTAGACAGATGCAAGGCGAGGTTAAGTTCGTTTAGGTTTTTGTTTTCCTTTTTTTTTACAGATGGAATTCATTTCGTTTGCTAGGGTTTTGCATTTTGAATGAAACGGTAACGATTATCTTATTGCACATATAATTCAATAACAGTCCGCACCTTGATTTTGGATGTTAAAGTAGTGATTTTTAGTTCATGATTGATTTGGATTTTGATATTGTAAGAGTAACAGTTACCTGCGAACATGGAATTCATATGATTGCTAATGTGAGGACTGTTGAGATCGCGTCACGTGGCTTATTCTTTGAATAATCATGTATTATTGAGAGCGAATAACACTAACATTCAGTATTATTCAGAGTGAATAATGCTGAATGATACATAATTTTGTATTATTTAGAGTGAATATGCCACGTGGGGCGCTGTTAGCTGTCGTCGTGTTCACAATGAGAAATGGGTTTTCAGCTGTGTTTGGCAAACTAGCTGGCTACTGAAAAACTAGTTAGTAGCTAATAAGCTAGCTTATGAATAAATTATGATTGGTAAAAACTAACTTATGAGTATGGAAAATGACCAAAAAGGGTATCTTGGGGTATAATAATTAATATTAATAAGGGTATAATTGGAAAAAGCTACAAAGAGCTCCTGAAAAGCTACTCTAACTAGTGTTTCAATAAGCTAGCTTATGGTGCATGTATGGATGGACTAGCTTATAAGCTAGCTGATTTTTTGCCAAACACAGCCTTCATGTGACAATAGAGTTGTGTTGCTGTTAAATATGCAAGAGGGCCTGATATAAAAAACACCTTCTTTTTTGAAAGTTGAAGTGATGGTAGAATGGTGATATCTAGGTTGAGGTTTTTGATAAGAATCACTGGTGGGGAAAGATAGAGCAAATGAAGAGGGGAGGAGAGCCAGAGTTGATCATAAAGCATAACTTCAGTCGAGGCGACCAACAGACTCTTTCTGATATGGCATATCAATTGGGGCTTTATTTGTAAGTGCCACAATTTATCTTCTGCTTTATTAGAATCTTGCAAAGCTAGTAATGTGAATAGTTGGTAAACGTCCTTATTTCGTTGATTTTGTGTACTACTTATGAAGTGTTGTTATGCAGTTAAGTTATGGATCATTTAGGAGATGTTTAGTAGTTAAATATGTTTAGAATACAATTAAATATCTTTGGACTTGTGCACATTTTATCTTACAATCCTTGTCTTGGTATTTTCTTTGTGGAAAGAAAGTCATGCATACAACAAAGGCAAGGCACTTGTGGTGAGCAAAGTTCCATTACCTGACTACCGCGCAGATCTTGATGAGCGTCATGGATCTGCACAGAAAGAGGTAGGGCAGGCTCATCTTTGTAAACATCTGGATGTTTCGTGTTTTATGGTATCAAATCTTATTCTTATTTGCACCATATCTACCTTGTAGATACGGATGTCTACAGAGACCGAGAGAAGAGTTGAGAATTTGTTGGATAGTTCTACAGGGACCAAAAACATTGACAAAAACTCCGGTGGATCCATGCAGAGGGCCAGACAATTTCCCAATGAATCAGATAAAACTGATGGCATCTCAGTTTTAGCGAGAGATGCGAAGAAGGCACTTAGTGCTGAACTCAAAGAAAGACAGGAAAAGCAGAAGGTACACACACATACATATATATAGGGGTAATTTATTTTGCAAACCACTCTTAGAATACAAACCGTGCAAACTGTCAATTTCATTGGTTAAATTAATGAATTTTTTTCTCTTGAAGTTGTTTAATTTGATGAATATGTATCATATAATTCTTTTTTTTTAATAAATTTGTTTCATATTGTGTTTTTTATGTGAAAATGAAAATGTTTCATCAAAATAAGAAAATTACATAAAATAATTTCATTAGAATGAAAAATTACATTAAAGAATTTCGTTTTTACATAAAAAAACCAAGATATGAAACAATTTTTATTAAAAAAAGAATTATATAATATAATTTCATCATATTAAAGAATTTCATGCACCAATTTCATTAACTCAACCAATGAAATCGACGGTTTGCACGGTTTGTATTGGATCGCTCCCCTATATATATAACGTTCTCCAAGCTCTCTTTCAGTATTAAGCAGAGAAACCGAAGAATTCAGTTTGTGTTTAATAGCTAACAAACTTGTAGGAACGTGATTGCGTTAAGGAGATGTCTTTGTTCAGAGAGAAGCTTCCTGCACACAAAGTTAAATCTGAGTTTTTAAAAGCTGTTGCTGCAAACCAGGTTCTTACTGATTTAACATCTTACTTTGTTATCTATTTAGTTTTATGCGTTTGGCTTGAAAGATGCTTTTGAAGGTTTTCAAATTAGCCCAAATTATTTTATCACTAACATCATGTCTTTGTGTGTGTGTGTGCTATATATATATGATTCAGATTTCAGACTTGCATTTTCCATTTCTTGAAGTTGAAATATTTTCCATTTCGAATATTTCACTTAAATAGCAATGTTTCCTTTTTTTGGCAACATTTTAGATTATTTTCACTCTTCAAGTTCCATAATTTTTGGTTCACAAGACTCCTTTTATCTCATCATCATTTAAGGATATTTAATTGGCTTTGTCTTTAGTTATGCGTTACAATTTCCATGGATAGAGGTAGTATGTCTTTTATTTTGCATTAATTTAATCGCCCATTGCATTAGCCACTACAGGTCTCATCTTGTGCGCCTGACTCGGTACATTTATAAACTGTAAACTATTTATTAAGTGGGATTCAGCATATACCTTTTATGTTTGTTCATCACCATCTTCTTTTCTTTCCTTACCAGTTTCTCAAGTTGGTTGTTTCCGTTACTAAGAATTAAATACTTCTTTTTCGTGATTGACTATGAACCTTGCTAAATTCTTATCATGGCTTTTAAATCCCTGAATAGCTATGCTGGATGACTTTAAGTTTTTTTTTGGCAATGTAGGTATTAGTGGTTTCTGGGGAAACTGGTTGTGGCAAAACTACACAGCTTCCTCAGTTCATTTTAGAGGAGGAAATATCATCCCTACGTGGTTCTGACTGCAATATTATATGCACCCAACCCCGTCGTATATCTGCTATATCTGTTGCTGCTCGAATATCCAGTGAAAGGGGAGAGAGCCTTGGTGAAGCCGTTGGTTATCAGATCCGTCTGGAGTCAAAGCGCTCTGAACAGACAAGATTATTGTTCTGCACGACAGGAGTATTGTTACGCAGACTGGTATTGTGATATTATGCAGATTTTCATCTTCAAATGTGTTACATCGGTTTCTTTGCATTTTAGACATACATGAATGTCTAAAAACTGCAGATCTTTGGCAGATTGCATAATTTGCATTGTGTGGTTTCCAACAAGAATATATAAATAGTAGGATGGTTTTAATTCTACCAGATGTTTTAGAACACCAAACTAAATTTCAGGAAACATCTAACTCGAATCTGCTTGCACTAAACCATGTAGATTGTTGTTTTGGTTACTTTTATTGAATGCCTTTTTCTTATCTCTGATGTTGCCTTGCAGGTTCAGGACCCTGCTTTAACAGGAGTCAGCCATTTGCTGATTGATGAAATTCATGAAAGAGGAATGAATGAAGATTTTCTTTTAATAATTTTGCACGATCTTCTCCCAAAGCGTCCAGACTTGCGACTTATATTAATGAGTGCCACTATTAATGCTGACTTGTTCTCCAAATATTTTGGAAATGCTCCAACCATCCATATCCCGGTACTACTTTTGCCATTTTGTGGAATGTCTAGCCTTGGCTCTATGGGTTTGGCATTTGTTTTATTGTTAATTGAATTATTTATTATATTACCAGGGATTGACCTTTCCTGTGGAAGAGCTATTTCTAGAAGACGTGCTGGAGAAAACCCGTTATGCTGTGAAATCCGAATCTGATAATGTTCAGGGTTATTCTAGAAGGAGGAGGAGACAACAAGAGTCTAAGATCGATCCTATAACCGAGCAATTTGAAGTATGATTATATGTTTGCTAAGCTATATAGTTGATGCGGGCATTTTTTTTAGTGTTTATGACCTACTGTTGTCGAGCTTATTGAACCTATTTTGTTGTTGTAGGATGCAGATATCAGCTCTGTATACAAAAGCTACAGTGCAAGTACTAGACAATCTCTTGAAGCTTGGTCTGGTTCAGAAATAGACTTGGGCCTTGTATGTATCTAAGTAACAATTCTCAAAGTGGTAGATTTGAAGTTAGCATGCTTGCATAAATATGCTTAGAACAAACTCAAACATAACATGTAGCTTTGTGCTTTGACCAATATCTTTTATACATTCACTATATAAACTTTCTTGATACTTGAATAGTACCTGTAACTGGTTAAAGAGGCAGTTGAACTTTACACACATAAAGACAGACATACATACATACATACATATGTAAGCACATGTATATGCATACAATACATGCATTATGTTTATACGAGTTGGGTTCTTGTGAGAAATGGTTATCAACCGTCGGATGAGAAATGGACGAACATTAGGATGAGATGTATCGAGATGCACCGGATCAATTCCCTTTTAAGCCTCAGATCATGGGAGGGTATATGATTAAAAGTGATCAACGGTTTAAAGGCACTTCTCACATGATCCCATGCCATATCTATATACACACATACATATTTTCAACACACACACACACGTATATGGATACGGCATCTAGATAGGTACATACATGCATATAGGTAGATGCATCTACATACACACACCCACACACAATAAAGAATGTATATCTATCTGTGTGTATGTATACCGTATACACACATATATACATCTATATGACGGGACACCTTGTTTATTACACCATCTGCCTTTTTTCCCTTGCTAATGATTTTCTGACATTCAGTTGAAAGCTGTAGTGTATTCACATATATTGCAAAGTTTAATTTGCATAGTTGGAACCGATGCTATGGTTTACAAACTATTAGACTTTTTAGGTTTTAGAAACCAATTTCTGTCGAGTATCATCTGAATGAGTTATCTTTGTGCAGGTGGAAGCAACTATTGAATATATCTGTCGGCATGAAGGGCCAGGGGCAATTCTTGTGTTTCTTACAGGTTGGGATGAAATCTCAAAGCTGCTTGATAGTGTCAAGGCTAACAATTTTCTAGGCAATCCTTCAAAATTTCTTATCCTTCCTCTTCATGGTTCAATGCCTACTGTCAACCAACGAGAAATTTTTGATCGCCCTCCTTCAAGCATGAGGTAAGCGTTTTCTACCATCTGGATTAGGAATTAGGCTGTTTTGGTTCATCAGCAAAGTTTTATTTTCTTCCTCTGAAACTATCACATTCATCCATGATTCTTCAACTGAATTAGATGCAGATTTGCTTTCACTGCAAACTTTTGAGAAAATGGTTTTCTAATTTTAGAATCTTTGTGAGGTATATGAGCTTGTATAAAAAATATGACCCTGGTTTGCTTGATTTTAGCCATAGAAGTACCCTATTTGATCAATTGCATCTTTCTGTTAAGATTTACATAATAAATTCTTCTGCTTTCCTTTTGAACCTTCAGAATACAGTTTTTTTGGGTCTAAAACCGACTCATGAAATACTAGTTATATATCTCATTTTTTTGGAAATCCCTTTAAGCTTCATTTGTGGGTGATCCACGTGGAATGTAAATGAATCGACTCCTATCTCCGAGTTGTTATCCCAATGTATTGGGTCATCTGTATGTTCTGATTAATGCCCTCGTGCTTTCGGTGATTACATTTCAAGCGGATGCTAAAAAAATGAATGTTCATCTTTTCATGATGACAACATAATTTATTATTTGTTGGGGGCATTTCTTGGTACATTATTCTGTGTTAAAATAGTTTTAGTTCTAGCTTGTAAATTATTTCTGTAGCTGGTATTTGAGGCTTTCCCTTTTCTCATCGTTATTTCTCCTTGTTCCTTCAGCTAATTTATGCCTTAAGCAAATATTCCAAAGCTCATATCTGCACTTAAATTAGCATGATAGCTGTTTGTCAATTAGCAACTGTAGATCATACAAGTTCAAAATTCTTAAATTAAACGACTTCTTATTTGCAGAAAAGTTGTTCTAGCAACGAACATTGCAGAGAGTAGTATAACTATAGATGACGTGGTTTACGTTATTGACTGTGGAAAAGCAAAAGAGACCAGTTACGACGCTTTAAACAAGCTGGCATGTTTGCTACCATCGTGGATATCAAAAGCTTCAGCACATCAGGTGTCTACCTACTTACGATTAAGGAAAATGTCTCTAAAGTTCATCTAGTTTTGCATCTGTTTCTGATTTCATGTTTCTGGTGGCAATGACAGAGACGTGGTCGTGCTGGTCGTGTACAGCCAGGAGTCTGTTATAGATTGTATCCAAAAATGGTTCATGATGCTATGCTCCAGTATCAACCGCCTGAAATTCTCCGAACACCTTTGCAAGAACTGTGCTTGCAGATAAAAAGCTTGCAACTTGGAGCCATTGGAACGTTCCTGGCTAAGGCGCTGCAGCCCCCTGATGCTCTTTCTGTTCAGAATGCTGTTGAACTTCTTAAGACCATTGGTGCTCTAGATGATATGGAAGAACTCACTCCACTTGGTATGATGTGGAAGATTTGTCACTGTACACACACACACATATATGTATGTATGTATACGAGAGAGAGTCCGTTGGACTACCCCCCCAAAAAGATAAAATTTGAGGAACACCCTAGCAACCATTCATCCGGACAATATGCACATGTGCATACAAGTAATTGAAGCTGTCTTTTGGTTTTTATGCACATGTGCATGTTACGAATTACTTGTATGCTCTCGTGCATACCATCCACATGAATTGTTACCAGGGTGTTCCTCAGTTTTTCATTGTGTTGCGGTTTTCCCCTGAACCAGACCCTGTAGATATATTTATAGAAGAAGATGAGTGTTAATTCTTCTGAAAATGGGATGTTAGATATGGCACTGAATATTCATAATCAAATTCAATATCATTGAACAGGACGTCATTTGTGCACTCTGCCATTGGAGCCAAATATTGGCAAGATGCTTCTCATGGGCTCAATTTTCCAATGCGTTAATCCTGCGTTGACAATTGCTGCTGCTCTTGCACATCGGAGCCCATTTGTCCTTCCAATTAACCGAAAAGAGGAAGCCGATGAAGCAAAAAGATCCTTTGCTGGTGATTCATGCAGGTCGGCATTTTCTACAAACTGTTACTGAATATAACTTCTCAGCAACTTATAAAATTATATCCCGTTTTATTCTGTTTATGCAGCGACCACATAGCTGCTCTTAAAGCATATGAAGGGTGGAAGGAAGCGAAAAGGTCTGGGAATGAAAAATCATACTGTTGGGAAAATTTCCTGTCGATGCAAACCTTGAAGATGATGGAGGACATGAGACTCCAATTTCTCGATCTACTCTCTGATATCGGCTTCGTAGACAAATCAAAGGGCGCAAATGTAAGTTACTATCTTCATGCCATCTTGTATAGGACAGGACATAACCGAACAAAAAACTAGTTCCTAGTGGACATGATTGAGTGGGACGAAAATGCATTTTTTCTGTCCCATTATAAAATAAGTGGAACAAATGTCTGGAAGATGTGACAAGTTATCTTGATAAATTACTAAACTACCCATGTCAAATTATAATCTTAAAATCATCTAGTTACCTCAAATTACTAAAACTACCCGCGTACCAAATGCACCCTTAAGTTTGTCCTCTTTGGTGATGGAATTATGGGGTTTTCAGGCTTATAACCAATATAGTGACGACATGGAGATGGTGTGTGCGATACTTTGCGCCGGGCTCTACCCAAATGTCGTTCAATGCAAAAGAAGAGGAAAACGAACGGCCCTCTATACTAAAGAAGTCGGAAAAGTTGATATCCATCCGGCATCCGTCAACGCGGGTGTCCATCTTTTCCCTCTTCCTTACATGGTATATAGTGAAAAGGTTAAAACTAGCAGCATATACATTCGAGACTCCACAAACATATCGGATTACGCCCTGCTCATGTTCGGTGGCAATCTCGTTCCTAGCAAACAAGGAGATGGCATCGAGATGCTCGATGGGTACCTTCAGTTTTCCGCATCCAAGAGTGTTTTGGGATTAATAAAGGTACTACTTTATTTCAACAAAAAACCCCTTTTTTTCGTTTTCTTGAATTATTATTCACAAAATCTTGCGGACTTTGCAGAAGCTACGAGGAGAAGTGGATAGATTATTGAAAAGGAAGATCGAAGAACCGAAGATGGATGTTTCTGCCGAAGGAAAAGGAGTCGTTGCCGCTCTTGTCGAATTGCTGCACAACCAGAATGTTCAGTATTAGGTAGTTAATTAAGCATTTTCTTTTTTGTGTTTGTTTTTGTTTACAATCTGTTTTTGATCTCTATACACAGATAAATGAGTGAAGGTTATGAAACAAACACTAAGCTTATTCTAGAGAGTTATGTAGGGTTTAAAAGTTGTATTTGAACCTGAGTTGGTTTTTTGTTTATGGAGATGTATAATGTGTCAAACCATAAACTACTGCTTTTTGGTGTGCAAGTTCTGCAGACTAATTGTGGGGTTGAAATGATATGTTTTTTTTTTCCTTTTAAATCATTTTGATGAGACCTAAATATCGATGAACGATTTATAAGTATATCGTAGGTGCTGGGCACAGTTTGTGCGGTATTTGTGAAATTCGGTTTCATACGGGATTCCTTTATGCTGTGGTATTCGTACGGTGCTGCTGTTTGGGTAAAAAATCACTCTCGACCGATGAGAATAAAACACATGACAAAATGTAACATTTTCGTTTCCTTATATAAACACCCAAAATTTGTTTACCTGAATAAGTGCTTATCAAGTCATATTACCTTACATGGGCTAAGAATCTTACCCAATAAGAGAGAAGGAAGGACCCAGAGTCCCAAAGTCTGCCTTGGTAAATGAAGGTGACAACTCTTACCACGGTTAATGCTTACAGGATAAATTGTTGCATACGATACCGTTTTGTGGACTAAAACTCACTCCATAAGTAAGTGAAAGTTGCCTGGTTAAACGTTTGGTAAATGACACCTTACTGTTAATCTTCAAAGATGTAAACACGATGAGGTAATTTGCTAGTTCCTCGAGTTTGACTTAGTTGAGACTCGATTAACACTTGACTTGGACATACTAACGATTTAAGTCGAGCTACCTTAAAATAAATACAAAGTCTTCCTTTTGTGATAACTATTAAACCGGTCTAAGGTAATTTTGACCTTCTTATAACGTTGAAATTTTAAATATTTAATATTTTGGTTATACGTTATAAAAAACGAATTTGACTATTTATATCATTTTAAATAGATTATAAATAACAATCTAGTAGTAGCTGGTAGCACAAGAGTTTTGAAAATAAATAATTATATTTATATTCATATTAAAATTGATAAATATGTATATATTGACTTATTGAGAATTAATTAATGAATGAATTTTGGTTTAAATTCATAAAGAATTCCATGTTCAAATATTTCGTCTTGACATGTTATATTAAATAATAAATCCCCACTTGAATAGTTGGGATGCTACATTTAACTACTTTTTTTCTTTATTTATTAAAATAAAAAGATGCCCAATTATTTTTTTTAGTGGGTCTTTTTTTTAGTGGGTCACAAGAAGCTCTAGATAAATCAATTACCTTTTTTTTCCCATATCTTTTTGTGTAATGTTTTGATGTTTATTCTATGTTTCTGGATGCATTATAGAGGGTTGTTTGATAGTTGTTGAATGGTTTGGTGTAGGATGGTTAAATGATCAGAATAATTAAAAGGCTCTTATGGTATACTGTAAAATGAAATATGATTGTTTGATAATTGTTCATAATGAAATCAGAGAACCGAAAGGTTAAAAGAGGCATACGATACAAAACCATTCAGAGGTTTTAGAATCATTAAGAGACAAAATTATTTTTTTGCCAAACAAGATTCACCTCTTAGCGATTCAGATGTTGTCTTTTAATGAAACTACCGGAAAGAAGGAAATATCCCTTAAAGGTTGGCTTGCATTATAATGTCTATAGTGCTTGTATAATCTTAAATACTCCAATTGGGTGTAGAATTAAACATTAATTTGGTAGATGTTCATTGTTTGGTCTACATGCATCATCATGTTGTTAAACCTTGTCCAAATCCATTTAGGTGGTGATGTTCATAGGACCAAAGAGGAACCAAGAAACAATAAGTAGGTTGTTCTGATAGCTTTTACCAACTCCAAATATAGTAAAGATAATGATATTAATTTTGTTATTATTTTTGAATCTTGAACCTCTTGTGAAAAATCTTATGATATAATATCTATAATACTTTTTGAGAGATAATGTTTGATTAAAATAAGAATTGGTATATAAAATAGAGAAGTGAGATCTAAGGGTTAATCTATTTTGACCGGTCAAAATTAGCAACCACGCGCATAAAACCATGAGTACTGATAGAATTTGGGTTCAACCCTTCCCTACCACATGAACGTCACATTAGTTTTCCACTATCCTATCCTTAAATCATCACCAACCTTTCAAATCTCGTAACACAACCTTTCATACCCTTTACCATTTTTTACTTAATTTAAATATATAGAAGAGAGAGAAAGAGAGAAACAAGAAGAGAGAGAGGGAGAAAAGAGACGGGCTCATGANGCCCACCAATCACGTAGCATACGCGAGTTGAGCCTGCCCGAACCCACGTCGAGCTCGTCGGTGGTACCCGCTCACGGCCTAATAGAGGAATAACTTCGTGGCTGTTATAAATAGGCCGAAAATAGGTTCATATATGAACCCGTGTGATTCATATATAAACTATACAATTCACATATTAACTATTTTAACTGATTCATATATGAACCATAAGTTCATACACGAACATATATCTAA
This sequence comes from Carthamus tinctorius, assembly GCA_001633085.1. Classification (NCBI taxonomy): domain Eukaryota; kingdom Viridiplantae; phylum Streptophyta; class Magnoliopsida; order Asterales; family Asteraceae; genus Carthamus; species Carthamus tinctorius. The sequence continues at coordinate 11,545 of LUCG01298528.1, forward strand.
TTCATATATGTACCTGTTTGTCATCTATTTACAAAATTACGAAATTACCCTTCCGTCCTCTACAACCTATATAAGAAATTATCCAATGCTTCATGATCAAAACCACAATTTTCAACCAGAAGAACAACAAAGATCACCTCTCTACAATTACATTCTTTTTTCCACTACTTATTTGAACCTTTTCTCTCTCTTTTTCCCACAACTTATTTGAACCTTTTCTCTAGAGATATACACATAACTATACACAGCCACACCCTACAAACACTCTTCTTCTGCCAGTCTCTCCACCACCCTCTTTCAAAGTCAAACATTTTGCGCGTTTTGACTTCTTTTTCAAATTCAATTATTTCTTCATCATCATATTCATAATAATTCATATAATAATAATAAAACTATAAAGCCAACCAACCCCTCTCTACTCTACTCTTTCATATCAATATTAATTCCATCAATAACAAATCCTCCATCTCTATATTCATATAAACATTATAATATCAACATTCATTTCTAGGGATATATATTCTTTTTATTCAAGATTCAATAATGGGTGATCTTGAAAATGTTCATGTTGTTGAAGTTCCAACTTTTTTCCTATGCCCGATTTCGCTCGAGATCATGAAGGATCCCGTGACCCTCTCCACCGGGATCACGTACGACCGTGATAGCATCGAGAGATGGCTGTTTTCGCAAAGGAACGACGTCTGTCCCGTGACCAAACAGGCC
>LUCG01298539.1:1182-11518 GCA_001633085.1 Carthamus tinctorius
TAATTGTATCCAAAGTCCACTTGAATGATGTTTATTTGAATCTTGCAGATGCTAAGCGACTGATTGGAAGGAAATATGGTGATGCAACGGTGCAGGGTGACGTGAAAGTTTGGCCTTTCAAAGTTATCGAAGGGCAAAGTGGTAAGCCTATGATTGAAGTCATATACAAAGGTGTGAAGAAGCAGTTTTCGGCTGAAGAGATTTCTTCAATGGTTCTTTCCAAGATGAAAGAGGTGGCTAATGCATACCTTAATACCGATGTGAAAGCTGCAGTGATCACCGTTCCTGCTTATTTTGACTATTCCCAACGTCAAGCAACAAAGGATGCTGCTACTGTTGCGGGTCTGGATGTCATGCGTTTGGTAAGTGAACCTACAGCGGCTGCAATTGCTTATGGGCTAGACCAGAAGGCTTCCATCATTGGTGAAGTAAATGTGCTTATCTTTGATTTGGGTGGTGGCACATTTGATGTCTCTCTTCTCACCATTGAGAAAGAGAGCATTAAGGTTAAAGCCGTTGGTGGTGATACACATTTGGGTGGTGAGGATTTTGATAATCAAATGGTGGAATACTTTGTCGCCGAGTTCAAAAGAAAATATGGAAAAGATATAAGTATGAATCTTAGAGCATTAGGGAGGTTAAGGGTTGCTTCCGAGAGAGCAAAGAGGATTCTCTCCTCAACTACTCAGACGTCTGTAGACATTGACTGCTTGTATGATGGTATTGATTTTTCATCAAGGATGACTCGGGCAAAATTTGAGGAGCTAAATATGGATTTCTTTAACAAGTGTATGGAATGTGTTTTGAGGTGTTTGGATGATGCAAAATGGGAGAAGAGTATGGTGGAAGAGGTAGTTCTTGTTGGCGGTTCAACACGGATTCCAAAGGTCCAACAAATGTTGCAGGATCTTTTCAATGGCATGGATCTATGCAAAAAGATCAATCCCGATGAGGCTGTTGCTTATGGTGCAGCAGCTACCAACATTCCCCGTGCCCCTAGGGGTGTTACCGAGGCAAATATTCGTTTCAGCATTGATGCCAATGGAATTCTGCAAGTTTCTGCCAAGGAACTGATAACCGGTCAAAGCAACAGCATCACAGTCACAAGCGATAAAGGAAGACTTAGCAAGGAAGAAATAGAGAAGATGTTGGAAGATGCTGAGAGATACAAATCTGAGGATCAAGAGTTCAAAAAGAAGGTGGAGGCTTATAATGCATTGGAGGATTACGTTTATGAGATGAAAACAAAATCGAAAGATGCCAATATCAGGAAGAGGGTAAGTGATCTGAAGATGATGGATGATGTGGTAGAGGAGGCAATGCAGTGGCTTGAGATAAATAAGCTTGCAGATATCGATGTAATATTGGAGAAGAAGAAGGAACTGGAAAGCGTGTGCAACTCCAGCATACTTGGTTGGTTTATGTAAGGAATCAAGAAGGATGGTAGCTGCATGGATGAAAGTTGTTATACAAGAAAAGCCCAACCAACGTCCTTTTTGGTAATTGGGTCTATGTGCATGAATGAGTTGATTTTTGTTGCATTGAATGCTTTAATCTCTAGTATATTTTGAATCTACAACTTTTGATATGTGGTAGTAAGCCAACTAACACCCAGTTTCTATGAACGATATATCCACATTTTTAAATTTTGATTTCATGTGTTAGTCACGTTTCTAATGAGTAACATCAAATACTAAACCAAACATTGGCCGAGCTAGAAATTTAAGTTAAGAGTCGTTATCACGGAGCGTAATTTGTTTTTAGTAGGGGTGTTCACGGGGCGGGTAGTCAAAATTTTGAATACCATATGTACGGGGTGGGTACCTAATTTTACTATCTGAAACCGAACCGCACGGGGAGGGTACCCGCATCGAACTGAACTGAAAAGGAGCGGGTACCCACGGTTTGGTTCACGGTTATCCGCATTTTGTTGAGTGTTTTGATGTACATAAAATATATACTAGAAAATGAAGTTATTTTGTGACAAACTAAAACAATTAACACTAAAAAGTATTAAAAAATGAAAATAAGAGTGGAGCATTGTCATCGATACGGGTGTGCAAAAATGATCTAGATCGAATCTGACCGACAAACCAATGACAGTGGGTGCCTGGGTGGTGAACGAAGAAAACACGACATGTGATGGAGATTTTCCTGAGATTTGTAATTTTTTATTACGAAGTATTAATAAATATATTTTTCTTAATAAAATAAATATATACGGGGCGGAGCGGGTATCCGCGGCTAATAAATTTAGAGAACCGAACCCGCCCCGCGACTCGGCGGGTGCCCTTATTTTCGGGTTTTTTCGGGTCACGGGTTGCTCGGGTATCGATTTTCTTGGTTTTGGATCATACGGTTCGGTTCGGTTCGGTTCTTCAGTTTTTCGGTTTTTTTGGACACCCCTAGTTTTTAGGGGACATTTGGTTTGATAGAACTTTTACGGAGGCCATCAATTAGGATTGTTATGTTTGCTTAGTTAGATATGTAATAAAATTGGATAGCATTTTAAATATTTTATAAAAAAAAAATTAAAAATAATTATTAATAATTTTAACTAATGTTTTATTTGAAGAAGGCAAACACATCTAACTAGACCTGTCCAGACTATGAATAAGTTTTTTTCTAGATTTAATCATTAAACCTTGGATTAGAGAAAATATCCTTTGAATCGACTCCTTTTTAACATGAACCATCTCGTTCCTTGTCTTCCAGATTTGCCAAAAATACGTGAGAATGGTTGCCTTGAAAATATGAAGCTTATCACCCTTGAGATTATTTGCTTCACCCCATGTGAAAATCGACTCAAACATATTCCCTGGAGGCGGGAAGTTCCACTATTTTGCAATCTCTAGAATCAAACTTTTTGCAATGAAGCAATGAAAGAAAATATGGGCTTCTGTCTCTGGGTATAAATCACAAAAAGGACAATATTTCCAGTCGGAAATAATGCCTCTTACAATAAATTTTCAAAAGTAGCAAGCTTTCTATGTTGAACTTTCCACCCATGCAAACTGATTTAATTTCCTAAGAATTAAGCTACTCCAATAAGTTTTAAAACCAAGGTCATTATGGAGGAGTTTAGAATCCAAAAAGTGGCGGAAAGAAGCAACGATGAAAAGCCCACTTTGATCCAAAGTCCAAGACTAGGCGTCATTATCTGACAAATAAAAAAGAGAAGAAAGATTGATGTCATGAACCTGTAGCTAAAAAATTTAAAGAATCTATATTAACCTTCCTAAATTTAACACAACCAATCTTTTCAAGTTTTACTTAAAAAGTTAGATGTTATCAACATTTTCATAAGATTATCATCATCAATATCATATGCCTGTGACTTCTTAACGTCTTTTTTCGCTTGAAAAAAGTATCAATTGTTCTTTTCTTGTTGATGATTCAAACTCATAATCATAAGAACTTAAGAAGTCCATCTTTTAAGATTCAAATGACTTAAAATATATTAACATCAACATTTACATTCAATAAAACTAGATAATTATATTAAAGTATTAAGTATATATAAAGTATATAATTAAGTTAGTTGATTAAAATATTAACTTTAAGTTTTTTTTAAGGAAAAACCCGGCAATATTATAAAAGCAAGAAAAAGCGCACTAACACCCAAACAGAGTTAACAAGAGCCAAGGACAAGTCCCAAGGCAAGCCACAACAAAGATGCAAACAACCAACCAAACAGGAAAACGCCAAGAACTAAACAAAACAAGGACACAAACAAGCCACGAAACACAAACATCAAGTCTTCAAGCCAACCGTACTCCACGCCATCCTACCCAAGATCGAATGCCGAATGATCTTGAAAGTCTGTATAGCAGGCTGCTTAATATCCCGAAACAATCTGCTATTGCGCTCTCTCCAAATGAAACAAATCGAAGCTGATAGAGCCAATTTCTGAACCCGACGTCTAGGGCCTCGACCATCCATAAGCGCCTCCATAATCAAATTCCAAGAATCCGGAAAACCCCATAGATCCACCTCTTGTTTCACATTCCTCCAAACCTGACGAGCATAAGAACATGTGAAAAAAAGATGATCATGAGAGTCACTACAAGTTTCACAAAGAGGACATAGCATATCCGGAGGGTTCTCTTTCCATAAACCGATCCGATCCTGTGTGGCTAGTCGGTTGTGGCAAGCCGTCCACATACACATACCGTGTTTCGGGATGTGACCTTTGAACCAAACAAATTTAGTCCACGGAACCATTTGGTGAATCCCGTCCAACGACCGCCAAGCATCTCTAACAGTAAAATCAATGGCTGCATGGTTAACTCCAATCCATTGTAGAGTATCACTCTCTTCTACATCCAAAGGTGGAATGGGGGTATCAAAAGCATCTGGGTTACAATTAACCCACTCTTGAGGCCATTCTCCATTACAATGAAGTATAACGTCGCGTGCCAACGAGTCAGCCCCAAAACCCTCCAAACAAAACCTGTGATACGGAATTAACGAGGATAATGGTCCATTAGTAAACCATTTATCCTCCGAAGCATCAATAGAAGAGCCATGACCTATTCGGTGAAAAATGAAACTACGAATTGACGGTCGAATCTGTAGAAGTTTCCTGAAGATCCACGATGAGTTCGGTCGTTCCCGTATAGCCCAAAACGAGGAGTTATGCAAGCGGTATCTCCAAAGCCAAGTAATCCACAAAGTATTTCGACGATTTAAAATGTCCCAAATATACTTCACCAAAAGCGTACGGTTCCACATAGCAAGACGTTTAAAACCGAGACCACTACAATGGATTGGTTTACAAACGGTGCTCCATGCCACTTTACACTTTCCACGTGAGTTTTCACCTTGAGCCCAAAGAAAATCCCGAAAAAGGCCCTCAAGTTCATGAATAATAGATGATGGCAAAACATAAACCGTCATCCAATATAGTTGCATGGATTGAAGGACCGAGGAAATTAGTTGTTTCCTACCACCAAACGAAAGAAATTTTGATTTCCAATTATGGATGCGAAGCTTCATGTTATTTACTAATGGCGCAAAATCAGTCACCCGTAAGCAAGTAGGCGAAAGAGGGACGCCTAAGTACCTAGTTGGGAAAACACCCGATCTAATAGGTAGGGAGTTGAGAATTACCGCTCTGTTTTCCGGAGTGACATTGCAAAAGGACACTTCACTTTTCATAAGATTAGGCTCTAAACCAGATTTTTCACGAAAAATCTCCAAAGCCCTTTTAAGGACCTCCACCGAAGCCAAGTCACCTCCCGTAAAAACAAAAAGGTCATCCGCGAAGCAAAGGTGAGTGATGTTCAAATCAGCACATCCTTGATGGTAGTTGAACGTATTAGCTTGTTGAATGCACTGCTTAAGGATCATCGAAAAACCCTCCATCACTATGGTAAATAAATAAGGGGATATTGGATCCCCTTGTCTAAGTCCACGAGCACCTTTGAAAAAACCAACAGTTTCCCCATTAAGTGCAATTGAGAAAGAAGAGGAATTCAACATTTCATCAATCCACTTACAGAAAACAGGGTGAAACCCAAATCCTTGAAGCATACGGCTTAAGAAGCACCAATCCACTGTATCATAAGCTTTCCGAAGGTCAATCTTAAACGCACATCGCGGCTGTCCGGAGTCCCTTTGGTAACCCACCACAAGTTCATGCGCCATTAAAATATTATCAGTTATCCTTCTCCCCGGTATAAAAGCTGATTGGGCGGGTCCAACAATACCGTCCAAATATGGCTTCATACGTTCCGAAATAATTTTCGAGATGACCTTGTACAGCACCGTGCAGCATGAAATAGGTCTGAAGTCAGAGACTGTAGAAGCATTGGGAGTCTTAGAAATGAGACAAAGCAAAGTATGGTTGAGTTCTTTTGTCATCCTCCCAGTATAAAAGAAATTATGGATTGCCAGTTGAACATCATGTCTAATGATCTGCCAAGCACTCTTAAAAAACTTAGCAGTGAAACCGTCCGATCCCGGAGCCTTGTCATTTCCAATATTGAATAAAGCCCATTTGATTTCGTCATCCGAGATGGGCCGAATCATATGCAGTGAATCAGCCATTGATAAACGATTTTCAAAAGGTAACATTGACAAATCAGGAACAACCATAGGATCCTTCATTCCGAAGAACACCCTAAAGTGATTAAGCAAAAGATTACCCACATCATCATCATACACGAAATTCCCTTCGGAATCAGCAATGGAGCGGATTGCATTGCGACCTCTTCTCTCTTTCACCACATTATGGAAAAACTTGGTGTTACTATCCCCCTCTTTAAGCCATTTGATCTTGGCTCGTTGTCTAAAATAAGCGTCTTCATCTACAAGAGCTTGCTCATAAGCCACAAGTAAATGCGCAAGATCCTCCAATAAATCTATATTAGTTGGATCAAGATCACAAGCCAACTGAACCGCATTCAATTCAACCCATAGGTCTAAGACCCGCCTTGAGACATCTCCAAAACGCCCTCTAAGACTTCGCAGCGGCTGTTTCAACCCTTTGAGGTGGGATAGGAGTTTGTGCATGAAAGATCCAAAAACAGGTTTCTTCCATTCAACCGAAACAACCGCCAAAAAATTCGGGTGATCCGCAATAAAATTATCAAACTTGAAACCCCTTGATTTCTTCCGCGCCATAATTTTAATATCAAGAATTCCAATCATGTGGTCAAAAATACCACAAGGATTGAACGATGCCGTCGATCCATCAAAATGAGATAAAAACTCCGTGTTGGCCATTACTCTATCTAGTTTTCTATGCAACCTATCTCCACCACGAGGCTTTTGGGTCCAAGTATAATGAATCCCCGTATAACATACATCAACTAACTCGTTGTCCTCCACGCACATACAATAATTAAGTGGAAGCTTGAAAGGTGTTTGTAAACTAAGTATTCTACTATAAATTAATAAAATATTAATTAATATATAAATTAATAATTATTAATTTATCGATTAATTAATAACTCTTTTAATTTATAAATTTTGGTGGTCCCAAGTGTATTATTTTATAGAGTTTCTACTGTATAGAAATCTTCCATGCTAGAGTTACGCCTAGAGCATCCTCCAAAACCATCATGTGGGAAGAGCATCGCATTAAAATCACCCATTATGGTCCAAGGCTTCACACCCAAAAGCACTTTAGCTTTTCGCAAACCCGACCACAACTCCTTTCGTTCCGCTAGAGAATTAGCGCCATATACAATAGTCACGAAAAAAGACTCTCTCCCACCTCTCAGTTTAACAAAACAATGCACATATTGTGCATGCACATCAAGAACCATAACATCTCCAATGTCTTCATTCCATGCAAAAAGAATTCTCGTTCCAGACTCCGAGAACTGAGAATTCGACACCCATTTCCAAGATCCAAAAGTCGAAACACATATGTTCTGAAAAACCTCAGCACGTACATGTGTTTCAACAAGAGCACAAAAAGAAAGTCCCAAGATCGAATTACCTCCCGTACCTCGCCTTGCTTTATCCGTGAGTTCAGTCCACGGATATTCCAGCATCCTATCTTTATCATTTGCTAAGACGAGAAGAAGCCGCAGATCCCATAGAAGCCGAGTGTGATTCAGCTCCTTTCGTATTCTTCATAGCTTTACCATTCCCCTCCTTTTGTCTTCCTTCATCATTTTGCAAGGCCGAGAACTGGTTGGAGTTTTTTAGAATACCTCTAAGCTGAGGTTTGTCCTTTAAAAGACTAACAACCGGTTGTATTATGGGAGCTTCAACATCTATTGAGGTAACTGGAGCAACTTCTTTTGGTAGTCCATCTTCCTTTTGCGCTGCATCATGTTGTTCCGGAATTACCTCCGTAGAAGTAGTTTCATCTACCAAGGGTGAGCTACACGAAACATGGTCCTCCTTTTCCTTGTCCACTCCAGATGAGCTTGGTATATCAATATTCTTCTACCTCCATTGGCGCTTTTGAACACGAACAAATCCATCCTCGTCCTCCCTAGTATTTTTTGCTTTTTCCGCTGGTCTACCACCGCCTTTGCACATGAAGAAGTTCGATGACCAAACACCAAGCAATGTTCACATTGAGATGGCTCCCAGATATATTCAACCTGAATAGTGACCTTAGCCTCCTCTCCTCCCATTAAATCCGGAATTACAACCTCTAGGTCACGTTTAAGAGTACCCACTACCCAAACTTCCACAAGAACTTTAGCAAAACCTGGCCTGCCCCATGCACGATCACACATAGAAGAGGTGCATGCATCCATCTGTTTCGGTACCCCTTTAGACAATTAATTATTTATATTTTCCAGTTTGCCATTTGTAAAAATAAAAAAAAAGGACTTCAGCTCAAGGGTGGTCCTGTACTCGCAAAATGCCCATAAACATGTGGTGGGATATCCTATCTCCCAGGATTCAAGTCCAGACGTAGAGATCCATGTCACAGGGATCTCTTTAATAATAAGTCCCACTTATTTTTGTTACTTTAGTCGTAGGTTTTCATATAAGATCATGCGATAAGCTATTCTTTTTTGTTTTGTAGGCATTTGAAGCTCGTACCAAGGCTTTAGAAAGGGAAAAAGACATTGCCGGATCTACAGCCAAGGTGACGGGGCAAGGGACCCCAACAAAATATGTCTAGTAAGTTAATTTTTTTTTTCAATTTTACTAACAACTTTAAAAATAAATGTTTAAAGCCTCCATCAAATATAAATCAAAGGTCCCAACCAACTAAATGCACACTCTAATTCATTTCTTTATCCATTTAGTTAAGGAAAAATTGCATCAAGATGAAACTAACTTTATCCTAATTTCTATTTTAGAGAACCAATTTTCAAAATCATCGTTTAGGGACCTAGAGAAAAGTTTGCATTTATTTAATGGTCTCGGTTGACCGGTTGAATGGTCATCCTAATATGACATGGCAAATAAAAAAATTTAAAAATATATGTGGAATAATAAAAGATGCCACGTCATTTAATGTTTATATAAAAATAGTTAAAGGATTAAAAAAAATAGTTTCCCTAAGGCATTGTTTGGTAAAAATAAGGTAGCTTATAAGTCACCTTATAAGTTATGTACATGTTTGGATGGACCATAAGCTAACTTATAAATTAGTTTATAAGCTAACTTTTTGAAAAGCTACTTTAAGTAGCGTTTTGATGACTTATTGTAATTATGATACTTTTTATTTTCTTTATTCCAAATATACCCCTCTCCTTTTTACATTACTAATTTTTAATAATGTCTTTTTTTTTGTTATTTTACAGTCATAAGCTACCTTATCAGCTAGTTTTCACCAAACACATCTTATTCATCAGCTAGCTTATGTGTCATCAGCTAACTTATCAGCTAGTTTGCCAAACATAGCCTAAGTTAACCCCCCATCTCTGTTATCCTTTCTTCTTCATATACCTGCTACCCACCAACCAGTGCACCTCCATTTTTTCCGGTGACCCACCACCCGTTCATTTCTTCTTCATCATTATGAACAGATCCACCATCGCACCTACATTATTTTTCCTCATCGCTATAAATCGAAATCAAATCCCAATGCCAGCGTGCTTCTCCTAACCCCCACCACTGTAGATTTTTTTTAGATTTTTTTTTTGGATAAGGTTCACCTGGGTTTGCCCAGACTACATCCTTGGTAATTTTTACCGAGAGCTAAAGCATGCTCCCCTGGGATTAATACTCAGTGGCCCCTGNTTTTTAGATTTGCTAGGTTATGCATTTGAAACTTGATTTAGATTTTTAGGTTTTGATTTCTGGTTTATGGATATCTGCTGCTCAATCCATCGTGGTGGGTTTTTGATTTTAGACTTTGATGCTTCTGGAATTTGATTGGGTATTCGGGTTAATAGGAAAAAGTGGAGATGATAACAAAGGCTTTGATGGACTTTGATTCTTTAATGATTTTGGATTTTCATCGGGTTAAAAATTAACAAACTGAGATGGAGATAGTAACAAAGGCAGAAGGAGACTGGGTGTGATGATGGTGGAGTCACCGGAGAAGAAGGGTACGTATGCATCACAGGGGATGAATTAAGGATTTGTTTTGTTCTCTTTTATATGCATAGCCTTGTAATTCCACATCTATCATTTTAGATTTTATTTGTATTTTAAAAATGACATGGCATATTTTTTTTTGAACGACAACAATTTTATTAAAGACCAAAACATATACCTACTTCTTGGGTTGCAAGAAGCAACCTCGAAAAGCAAAAGACAACACCAATACAAATACCATCTAAAAACTAGGTCCAAGCAACCAAGACTTTAACCGAACGACCACCAAACCATAACCATCGAAACGAACGAACTAAAACTCGAACCTTACCAAAACTTGAACTACCCACTTGACCTAAACACACAACCA
>LUCG01298623.1:0-10734 GCA_001633085.1 Carthamus tinctorius
TTGTCTTAGGACCTTATCTTAATACAGTTTTATCAACTTTATTTATGTCTTACGATTATAGTCATTCGTCGTGCGACCGTAGATTTTTACCCAAACAATTATCATATAAATATAAATAATGTATATGAACTAAGATGATTAAAAAACATTTCTACCATTTACAAGTTATACAATTTTAATCGTTTATTCAATACATTCGAAATGAACCCAATATAAAATACTTTTGGATTTATTTATATTATTAAATATCATAAATATATACGAAATTAATATGTTAATATGTCTTATATTTTCATTTTTCATTTTACACCTTTATCATATTAAAAATTAACTAAAATGTTTTTTTGACAAACTATATCATTATAATTATCTCATTAACGTTTTCAAAATAAGTTTCTAATTAAATATTTTTTTAATTTAATAATATTATAAAGTATATATTATAAGGACTTTTCAATAATAATGTATCGAGATGTTTTTAAACTTGTACATCTTATATTGTCATAAAGCCATAAAATTAAAATAGAGTAATAGAAATAAAACTTACACGAACCAATTAAGATGTTATGCGCCACATCACACACGTACGTATCTAGTTAATACGGAGTTCGGGTTAAGGACCAATAGTGCAAGCTAATGTAAACTATAGGAACTTTTTCTATAATTATTTCAAAATAGGGAGCAACAGTGCATTATAGTGTAAATCACAGAAACCAAATATATAATTTACTCTAAAATTAATTATCTCATGACTATCTACATATAACATTTTTCTATATTAAAGAGCTAGGAAATAATGAGAATTCATAGCTACAGTTGAATTTAACCAATTGGTTTTGGAAAAAGATTTGTAAACATTGGTTTTTGACAAAATGCAAAAGCAGAAATGTAGAACACAAGCAACATTTATTGTTATTTATTGTTAAACCACAAATTTGGTTCATGAAGTTTGTGAAAAGTAAGAATAAAGCCTTTTAAATTTAGGCCCATTTTTTAGTAGTTGATAAAAGGTTTTGGTAAATGACAGATATTTTATTTATTTTATCAATTTTTTGTCTTTTATGTAATCAAAATTGATTTTTATAATTTCAAACCTATAGTTTTTAATTGATTGAAAGGCAAAAAAAATTAATAAAGGGACTAAAATTAATAAGCAGCGGTAGGCGAATATTTTTCCTGGCATTCAAACTTTGATCGCTCTTTGGTTTGCGAACAGAAGCCCGGGATTACATTTGAAGCTCGACACTTGGTGTTCGAATCTAGTCGCTGCCCTTTATTAAGGTGCTTTTAGTTCTTGGTGATGTAGGTTTGGTTGTTTCCCCTTTGTTCCCTTTTCTAGGGTTTTTTCGGTTGCTTCGTGTGGGTTTTCCGTCGCTTTGTTGTTGGTTTCCTTGCCTGTACTCTTGGTTTTCTAGTGCCTTGCTAGAAGCCTTTTATTAAATTGATGGCTTTGCCGAAGTTCTCTTCTTGTCCTTCCTTTCTTTGCCTTTCAAAAAAAAAAAAGGAACTAAAATTCCCTTATTTAGTGGAAATTTTTAACAACGAAAGTTCGATTAAACCCAGACCCAGACGTGGTGACCATTCCATAAATTTCAAAATACAAGGACAAAAATGTTACCTTTTACAAATTACAGGGACCAAATGTGTAGTTTAGTCACATATTTTTATAATAAAAATACAACCGACTCCGTTAAGTCGTTCACATCACCATGACCACCACGTCTTCTTCATCCTTCTTCTTTCACTTCCACGGTTTCCATTCGTTTCTATGATCATCATTTTCACATCATTCTATATCTCTCTTCGTTATCGCCTTTGATTTTGCCCTATCTGCAAGGATCGAATCGATTTCACACATAAATTTCCAAAATTGAAGTTCAATCGATCGAGCATTTTGTAAACGACCGACAATCGGAGGATGAAGCACAGTGATATTTGCTCATCGGAGGCGGCGGCCGGCGGCGAAAACATATTCAGTTCCGATGAATCCGATGCTTCATCCGCCGATCATCTCGTGGTCATGGTCAATGGAATCCTCGGAAGGTTAGACTTGGACACATCAATTTGGTTATCATCATGATGCCATGGAACATCAATTAAGATCAAATGTTAACTGTTGCTATTGTGAACTTTGAATTTTCTCCTTTTTCAGTGTGTATGTGAAGATTTTTTTCTGTAAATGTTGAAATTACGTTTGTTTTCTGCGGATTGGTAAAGTTTGTGATTTCTTATTTTCGTTTTCTGAGTTCAAAAAGATAGGGTTTTACCAAATTGGTTGTTGTTTAGTTGAGTTTTCAAAGATATTTGAAGTTTATAATTAATATAATACCAGTTTTGGACTTTTGGTCCAGTTTTAACTCACTATCATGGAACATATAATAATATCTTAATGTTTGTTTTGTTGTTCTGAATATCTTTGTGCATCCCATTTTGCTATTTTTGTACTATATTCTTTGTTTCTAAATCTAAAGTCAAATTCTTTACTGTGTTACAGTTCTGCAGATTGGAAATTTGCTGCAGAGCAGTTTGTTAAGTCACTACCGGACAGAGTATTTGTTCACCGTAAGGACCATTTTTGGAGATTCTTTACTGTGTTTGCTATCTTCTGAATTCATGTGTGCATGTTAATAGGATATAACTCAGGTTTATATTTCAATAACTTATAGATAAGTTGGATTGTGACCTGCATTTGTTCTGTGTGTTGCTTGACTGTGTAATATAGGCAGTGAAAGAAATGCGGCGTCTCAGACATTGGATGGTGTAGATGTAATGGGTGAGCGGTTATCTGAGGAGGTTTGTTTCTCAATTTTCATATATTTATGGTTCTGCTTTTTGTAGGCTGAACATATGGCTTTCTTTCAAATGTTATCCATTAACCATGTATCTTAGCTTGATGCTGTGATGATCTCAGGTCCTTGAAGTGATCAAGCAAAAGCCAAATCTTCGTAAGATTTCTTTTGTTGCACATTCTGTGGGAGGTTTAGTGGCAAGATATGCTATTGGAAGATTGTATAGGCCTCCAAGAGAAAATACAGAGGATTTGTCAGTTGAGAACCGCGAGGAAGCAAGGGCCACAGTAGGTGGTTTGATTCCAATGAACTTTATTACAGTTGCAACACCTCATCTTGGTTCAAGGGGGAATAAGCAGGTATTTTTGGTTCTCTTGCTCTTCTCCTTTAGGATGTGAGCTAAGGAAGTAGTAGAAAACTGGAATCCATGTCTATTTATAAAAAATCAGTTCCATGGTAGATATACCTTTATTTTGGGCTGGTGTTGAATGATCTTGTGATACCATAGGGTTTTATGCTATTATTTCTAGTACGAATTGGGTCGATCATCCACTTTGGCATCTTGAATTGAGAAGCCTTTGGTTGTATGAGTTATACACGTGTGAAGATGGAAGTTGTTCTACAACAATCTGTTAAATGTTTACATTATACTCGTAATTGCATATCCTACATATGGTCTTCTTGCTGGTTTGCTATTAAGATATTCTAAGCAAGAATTGGAATTTTTGATTTTTTTCCCACTTCTGCAAGTCTATCCTTGCTAAGTAACATTTACACATAATGCTCTGCAAATTATTTTATGAGTTCTTGATGTTCATTGAATTCTGTTTTTTACGATTCTAGCATATACCAACTCTGTTGTCTTGTCCATTGATTTAAATTCCATGCATGTCTCTTTTATGATTTGTAAGGTGCCTTTTCTTTTCGGTGTCTCTGCCCTCGAAAAAGCTGCTGTTCTTGTTATACATTGGATATTTAGAAGAACAGGCCGGCACCTTTTCCTTACAGATAACGATGAAGGAAAGCCTCCACTACTTAAGCGCATGTTGGAAGATGATGGTGATTGTTATTTCATGTATGTTTGGCATAGCTGATTTCCATTTAAATTTACATAATTAGATTGTTATTTCTTTGTTCTTGACATCTGCTACATGTGACTTTGCCTTTTGCAAAATGCAGGTCAGCATTAAGGTCATTCCATCGCCGCGTGACATACTCAAATGTTGGCTATGACCGTATCCTTTTCACCTTATTCGTGTGGCTGAAAATATAGCATGCCCTTAATGATATATGAAAGTGCCTTGGTTTGCCTTAATACAATTAGATATTGTCGGCTGGAGAACTTCATCAATTAGGCGTAACACAGAACTGCCTAAGGTACATCTTTAGATTTTCAGGTAGTACTGTTATCTTTTGCATTGGTTCATATTTCAAACATATTCGTGATTGCAGTGGGAGGACTCCGTAAATGAGAAGTATCCTCATATCGTGTATGAAGAACGCTGCAAGGCGTGTGATTTTGATCAGGATTTGACAAACAGCAATGATACAAATGATGTAGAAGGTTTGTTATTCCCATCACTGATGTTCTCAAAGATTTCCAGTTCTCCTAAAATTATGGTTTATTTGGTGCTGCTTATGATGCACGTTCAGATCTGAGTTCTTGGTGTTGACCACCTACATCTTTAGCAGTTTTATTTATGTTTGCCGTTAAAAAAAAGTTTTATTTCTGTTTGCACTTCGTCTAATGAGACTTCCTAATTTCTGCATCATCTTGGTTTTTGGAATCACTTACGGGAAATAGAGTGACTAGCTAATAATCAGGATTAAAAGCTAAATCGTTATGGAAGGAACAACTGCAACACATAAATACCTTGCTTCTTTCATCTTGTTTATTACCCCTCTGGCCCTCCATCCAAAATACATGTCTTCTTATCAAATGCCTGACATAGAAATTCAATATAAATTGCTTTATATCCTTGGTACCATATTCTTAACTTTTTTTCCTCGAAGATCAAATGTACTCATCAACTTCTAAAGGGGCATTTGGTTCACATATTGGAATCTGATGGAATTGGAGTACATCAAAGGAATTCGACTTTGAAGCAATTGGAATGGAACTTGATGGAATTTGACCACGTGCTTGGTTGGTACTTGGTACTTGGTAGGAATTCAAACAACCAAACATCACTAAGGAATTTGGTCAAAGGAATTTGTAATTCTAATTCCATCAAATTCCTTTGAATTCTGCGAACCAAACAGCCCCTAATATTCCACCGTTGGAATTGTTACTTGGGTGGAGTTACTATTTTGAAACATTCACGGTTCACCTGTCTATTTAAACTTGCTTAGATTTCTTCAGCGTGTGGGTAGTTAATGCGTATATGGATTTCTTTTCTGACTTTTGTGTGTGCAGAGGAACTGGTGACTGGTCTTTCTCGTGTATCATGGGAAAAAGTAGATGTCAGTTTTCACAACAGCAGATCAAGGTTTGCTGCTCATAGTGTTATTCAGGTAGTTTTTTATATTATTTGCGTCATTTTTAGCGGAGGACAAAACAGCACGATACATGACAGAATAAAAACTTGTCCCACTTTGGTGCGACAATTAGACCTGGACATGACAAAATAAAGGGGGACGAAAATAAATAGGTGGAACCAAAAAATGGAGGAGGAAAATGTGACAAGATTGGTAAATTACTAAACTACCCATGCCAAACTAAAACTTAAAAACTTTGCATAATTCTTTCACCAATATGGGATTTTTCATTTTTCCATAGCTGCTAGGATGCAATTCATTGTAATGAAGTGCCATTTGTCCCTATGTGAATACAAGAACATTCAGTATTTGGGCGTAGAAATAGTGGCATTGGAAAATATGAATCCTTCTAAGCGACTATTATGATAAGTGTTTACTTTTATGCCCTTATCATTCCATTTGTTTGGTCACAACTATTACGATTCGGACACAGGTAAAAGATCACAACCTGCATACAGACGGGGCAGATGTTATTCAACACATGATCGATCATTTTTGTCTTTAAACGTCATGCCAGCTACCTAATATTAGAGGTCCTGGCTCAGAGCGTACGTCTCTTTTAAAAGGTAAAGTTCAAGACATTTATTATCGAGTTAGATGTCGACTTTTGTAAGATCTCGATGCTATTATTTCATTGTTGTCTTCATTTGTGGCCCCCTTCAATTTTCCTTTAATCAAATGGCACCCATGTTTTAAACCAAACCAAACGTGCCCAGTGAATCTCACACATACTAGTTTTTGGGAAGGGTATGATATATGCAGGCCTTACAACATCTCCAACAGAATCTCCAAGATGGAGTTTTTTTTATAGCTTAAACGGAATTTCCAAAATGGTTAAATGTATGAGGTGTGGGAAATTCCCTAAATCGAGAGAACTCGCCAAAAATGATTACCACGGGAGTAATACTTGTATTGTCACGAATAGAAACCTTGAAAATAAATGTTTAGGATATTGAAATGTCTTTCTATTAATTATATAGATTATATTATAATATAATATTAATAATCTTTAAACTTAAAAAAAAAATGATCTTTAAAATTGAGAAACTATTGAATTATATTTAATTCTTCTTGGAGATTATTTTTATCTTGATTCTCCATTTTAGAGAATCCTTTGGAGATGCTATTGTCTTTATTTTGTAAAGCATAAGTTGCTTAAACCAAGGACATTACCTAATGAAGTCACTACTTTATGCGTCTGATTTCTTGCTTCTGCAATCTTCTTATGATTGTAGGACGATTGAACCCATAACCAAAAGACTTGGTAAGCGTTTGGTTCACAAAATGGAATCTAATGGAATTCGACAACTTGTTTGGTTGGTAGAAATTTGATTCCTTCACTTAAGCCAACAAATATGATGAATTCCTTAAAATTGAGTGGAATTCAAAGGATTTTATCAAGTTCATTCTTGGTTAAAGGAATTTGTCATTCGAGTTCCATCAAATCTCTTTGAATTTCTGTAGATCAAAATAAACTATCTTCTCATTAAATATATAATCGTTCCTAGATAAAAATAGTTATCCTTTACCATATTAAGATAAATAAATATGATCATGTTAAGATGAAATTAATGAATCGAATTTTTCCTAAAACTATATTTATATGTTATATTTAGTGCAGGAAAAAGGTATTCAAAAGATATCCATTTGAACAAAAGGAGTTTAAAGAAAGTAGTTGATGATGATGATGTGTAACAAGAATTATTATGGGAAAAAGTGGGGCTAGTGAACTCTTTATTTCCATACATAAATGTTTGCCCTTTTTTTCATTTTATGGTAAAAGGCTACTTCCTTAATTCCCAAGGTACCATGGAGCGAGTCACCTCTTATACAAACGCTATGTCTTTATTGTAATGAAAAAGACGCACCTTGCATAACGATATGCCTTTTAAAACCGTTGGGAAACCCATTGAATTAGGGAAAACCTATTTAGAAAGCAGAGTTTTTATTAACTATAGACTACAATGACCTAAAAGCATCTTCGACAAAAATTTTAAAACTTTTTCGTGATGGAGGATCAAAAGTTAAAACTTCCAAAAAGGAGAATCGGATTTGATTCCTAATAGTTTCGGGATTAGGGACAAGTTCAAACGAGAAGGCATACACTTTGTGAGAAGGTGAGAAGGAATCCTGACCAATCATTAATTAGATCAAGGGCTATGATTAATGATGGCAGAATTATAAAATATTGAATTAATTTAAATAAAATAAATGTTGGAATTTAGACGCAATTGGAAGGGAAAAATTATCGAAAGTCTCTAGATATTGAAGATGTCTTCTCAACATTAACGATTTACGGTTTGAAATCAAGATTTTCAATGATACACCCTATATGTACTTTGAATATCCATTGATTTATTCATAATATGTGATGGAGTTCAAATGATTAAACTAGGTTCATATAAATCATAAATGGACGTTTATGACTGAACGTAGCGAGGCGGGAGTAGTAACAAACTACCAATACTTCAAGAATGTATTCAATAATCCTTGGAATGCAAAGAAAGATAACATCAGTTTTATATGATTGTGTAGGAGGTACTCATCTATGATTACATGTCTTATAATAGGTAATCATCTATGATTACATATTTAATGAGCAAGTAATCATATGTGATTGCAAAGGAGGTAAGGTATGATTTGGATATGACGCATATGATATCATAGGTGTTCATATGTGATAAGATGAAGTAATCATCTGTGATTACTGTTGTGAAAATACCGAACCCCAACTAAAAATAAACTCGATAGTTGAACCTCACTATAAACACGAAATTCCCAAGAACAATGAATTAGGTTCTTATAACAAGATAATAGCAGAAATATGATCAACGAACATGAGATAATTATCTACCAGGTATATGTAGCAATATCTAACTAACTATGCAAGATAAAGCAAAGTAAAGAGAGTCACCGAGGTTTTTACGTGGACGCCTAAATCGGGAAAAACCACGGGCGGAGGACGTCGAGAACTGATCCACTCACTTAATGGTAATTACACTTGAGATGTACAAAGCTTCTAACAATGGAGAGGAACTATGGCTTTCTATCTTGAGCTCTAGCTTTTCTAACTAGTTGGAGAAGATGAATTATTTAAATAATTCAAATGTGAGAGGAGTATGTGTGTATATATTTTAGGAGACAAGAGTACTCCTAAAATATATAAAACAATAGAGGGGTATGACATTCATCCACTATAATAATGGAAAAGGACGCGAGTTATCAAACAAAGAAGCATCCAAAAGAAACAAACATTAGTTGTGAGTTCGCGGGTAAAGCGGCGCAACAACCCGCGTAAGTGGCTGGAACCACAGATAGTTATGCGACCTCCGTCGCGACTTGAGTCGCAAGACAACCTACGTGAAACGCCTGAACATACAGTGACTTGTACGACCTAGGGCGCGACCTAGGACGTGGGACAACTCGTGGGAGACACTGATTTGCGTTGATTTGGTTTTAGGCAAGTGATTTTCATAATTACATATGCATTACAGTGGGTAATCATGTATGACGTATAAGATTTGCGATAATAGAAGTTATTTACTTGTGATAAAATGAAGTAACCACTCGTGATTAGACCAAGTAATCATACGTGATTACACCAAATGATCATATGTGAGTTCATAATCTACTCCGATTGACTTCATCTCAATTTTTGTTGATTGTACACACCATAAATGCATATTATTGTTGATAATATACGCTATTATTTGCAGCTATTGTCATTAACCAGGTTAAGTGAAACACACCATGGGTTCAACGTCAACGAAATTATCATGATCGAAATTATCATCATCAGATAAGTTGTATGAAAAACTCCAAAATGAGATAAATTGGGACTTGGATCCACTGATTGAAATGAAAAGAATGAAACCCAAAAAAAGTTGGAATACCGAATTCCAAAAAATAGTTCAAGTACGATACCAAAAATTGAGACACCAAAACAAAACTCTAATTCATTATAACTATTATCATCAGATAAGTTGTATGAAGGAATTTTAAAATCAGAAAACTTGGGAACGGATCCATTGATAGAAACGGCAAGAACGAAACCCAATAAAGTCGAGTTACCAAATTCTTCAATAATTCTTCAAGAATAATACCAGAAGAACCGAATCCTACAAGAATTCTTGAAGAGTGAATAAAAAATAATCATCCAACAAAACATTCCCTCCAAGGTATAGTGAGTTAGAGCATCTCCAATGCATAAGCTTTTTAAAGCGTAATAGATAGATAGCATTGGAGTGAAAAACTTTTTGAAGAAAAACTTTTAAAAGCCCAACCTTTTATCCCACCAAAGATAAAGCCTCCATGAAGAAGTCGTTAATACCCTTTTTAATTATAAATTAATATTAAATAAAATTTAATTTTAATTATTGATTGGTCAGAAATTCTTCTTCATTTCTTACAAAATGTATACTTTTTCGTATGATCCTTCTTCTTCTGTATTTATGGTATTAGTGTGTAATATATTTGATAAAAGTGCGTATTTCTTTATTGAACATATAACTTTAAATAACCTTTTTGGTGAAAAATAATAAGGAATTTGTTTTTTATCTAAATATTTAATTCTTGGGTAATTTTTAACTTGAATAGTCTTACCATTTATCTCTTACATGTTTCACTTTTGAATTTCAACTGTTTTAACCAAATTTTAAAATTTTCACTTATCATTATATTCATCTGTGACCTTATTCATTCAATATTTTTTACTATATTATAAAACATTTATAACTTATTATTAGTAAGTACAACTTATTTATAAATTTGATTGAATCTATATTAAAGTCATCTAATGTATTCAACCAACAAACAAGTATAATACTAGTTCTTCTAGTTTGTGTTTGTTATGCTTATAAAATTCCCCCTTTTCACCTACTTTTTTCATTATATGGAAGGTTTTTGTATTTTGAAATAAAAAACATCTAAAGTCTTTATTACCTTAGTCTTTTAAAATATATGCATAAGATCATGTGAAAAGTTGAGCTAACGATGAAAAACATGAGAAGTGAATTTGAATCATTGATCCCTTTTTAATTTTTAAAAGAGAATTGTTCTAATGCATTTTGGAGCATATCATTTTAATGTGCATCCCTATACATCCAACGATTGATAACCAATTTTCACTCTTCTTGCATTAAACCTCAACTTCTAATCGAAAACTTATATATTTAGTGTTGGATTCCGATGGGAAATGCCATTGAAGTGGTGGTGTCTTGTAGTAGTGGTGGTGGTGGCTGTAGTGGTGGTGTCTTGTAGTAGTGGTGTGGTGGTTGTACACATATTACCATTGAACTATTTTTTGTATTTAATATACCATTGAAAATGCCTAGTCATTGCCACGTCAAGATCCAATAAACATTATTTAATAATTTTAATTGCCACGTAATAAAAAACGGACTATACC
>LUCG01298625.1:0-10337 GCA_001633085.1 Carthamus tinctorius
GGGCGTGGGGGGTGGGTTGATTCGGCTTCAGCAAACCGAAGGGGTACTACCCGCCGGCACCCACGGCGGTGTTCCCTTGGGGTATCCGACGGGTAGGTAGTACCTGGGTACTACCCCACTACTCCATAGCGGATGGCCTTAAAAACAAATATTCTACAAAATTTATGGCTGTAATCATCTAAGAAATTTGAAAATTTTCAATCGTTACATTCAGTCTACAAATCATATTTGTGTTCTTTGCCCTTGATAAACATAAAAAGTGGGCAAGTTACAACCTGGTATGAAAAATCCAATAACAATCTCTAACACACACACACATGTACAAACCGGACCTATGAGCGGGTGAGTGTGTCCCTTGTACCCATCCAACTGGTTTTTGCGAATGGAATTCTTTTTGATGTATGAAAGGAGCATCCACTAAATATTGAATGGTGTTTCAAGATATTAGAAAATACAAGAAATATCAACCAAAAAATACCATTGGAAATCAACCAAAAAACGATTAAAAAAATCCCTTGTAATTAACCAAAAGACTTTTAAAAAATCCTTTAAAATTAACCAAAAAAATTGAAAGAATCTACTGAAATTAGCCAAAAAAAACCTAATTAATCCATTGAAATGGTGAAATTTGGTTCAAAACACATGAGATAACTTTTTGGGTCCTTGATCCACCTTAAGGATGACAAAAATCCTTGGTCCACCATTATATATAGGCACTTTTTTTCTTTTTGCAAACCCTCTAATTAATACATACCATATAAATAATAAATGGAGATATTTATGAAAATGACCGGAGACCATTTATTATGATATAGATATTTATGAAAGGTTTTTAAAGTTTATTCATCATGATTGACGCTTTATATATGAAACAACGAGATATTATTGAACCAGATATTCATTAGATCATATAAACGTTTAAGATTGGTTTATATATAGAGAGGGAGGTTCATGCGAGAATGATAACTATTTAAGAGAATACGAGAATGATTCTCAACCACTCATCCGGTCAACAGAGGCGGCTTTGACCGTGGCCCCCCCTTTAATAATCTCTACCCTCCCATGAATCGCGTCAATCCTCCGTGATNCACCCCTACATATATAATTTATACTACTTAGTAAATTTGTATTTGAAACTTCCTTTATATATATTATCATTTATATTGTTTAAAAGACCCACATCAAAAAAAAAAGTAGAATTTTATGTAGTACAACTTATACAACACATGAAATGGTTTCTTTTCAAAGTACAAGATTCTCATGTCTAGGATGTGTGTGTGTTTTGATATCTCCATGTCTAATTCTCTTTAAGTTTTCAATACTTGAGTTATCAAAGTACACACCAAAGTGCCCCACCAAACTTGGATTCAACATTTTTGGTAGGGCATATTTGCCTTTTATCATCATGCATCACCTAGGTTTCAAGTCTAGACAATAAGAAAGTTTCCTTTTGCTTAAATATGACTAAACATGACACATCACCACCACCACCACCACCTTCACTGCACCTTCTGATGCCTGCCTGGTGGTAGCTATATACTACTTACTAACCATGGATGCAACTTCACTACATCAACATCTATATATATATATATATATATATATTCATATTTTGTTTCTCAAAAAAAACGTCGGTTAAGCTAGATATATAACGTCACTAATCCTAAAATTTTGCCACATACGTACTATCATGTCCATATATTGAAAATTGAGATTGATCCCACAAAACTCTACCTCGTTTTTTTATCATCATTCCTTGTGAAGCAATCACTGCTGTAGAAATACTAATTCTTCCTCACACAGTAATCGTGCCAGAAATTGGGGAAATTTTTAAAGTTGGTTTGTTTTTGGTTTTCGGTTTTGGTTTTTATTTCTGTTTTGCAGGTACCTTTGATATTCTTTTCGTAACTCTTGGTGTTCTGATCACCAACTTAGGCGTACCTCGAATAATTCAAAGAGGCTATGATGATAACAGTTAAAAACCCTGAATACACTTGAACGGGCAAGTGGCAACCTATAAGGAGGACCTTGGATCCTAGTCTTTATTTATTAGTTAAGTTACATTTGATAGTTTTTTTTGTGTAAAATTAATATAAAAGATAAAACAAGATTATGGTAAATAAAATATGTAGGTTAATCACATTAATACTAGATGGTAGTCAATTTGAATATCTATTTTACCTCTAATGAGCTAATAGAATAAATTCTAAATACTTCATCCATTGATATAACGGTTCAAATAATATTAAAGTCCTTCAACGTATATATTCAATTGTTTGTTTCATTTAAAATACCCAACTTTTTTAAATATCATTTGTATAGAAAAAATAGTATATACTTGTACATGTATATAAAATTTGTTTTTGATAAATGTTTAAAATACCTAATTGATAGGATAATGTTGTTATTAACTTATATGTTACATTAAAGCATTAGTAGCCTAATGGTCGGTAACATCCTTGGGAGGGACAGTGGATGAAATCTGTCTACCCGGGTTCGATTCATAGGGTGAGCATGTGGCGATACCCTGACCATGGGTCGGTTCATGGTTGTCGAGGATTAGTCGGTTGCCCATATGGATCCCAAACACCTCGTTGACTTCGTATCGAAACATATGCGTATATTATTTGCTGTTAAAAAAATAACTTAAATGTTACATCAAATTTGAAATTTTTAAGACTAAAAAGTTTCAATCAAAGTATAAAAGATATGCACAACAACTTGAGTTGGTAATAGTAACATCACAAGATTGCAGAATCAAGGTAGATGGTCCACTCTAAATTACCTTGTACTTTAAAGTAATTTTGTTTTTTTGTTTTCTAATTTTCTTTTTTGCTACTTTCTAGATTTTAATTTTATAAGTGAGCTTCACTTTTGGTCCCTATCATTTCATAAGAATTTGAAAACCTTCCACATGCTTCAATAGATATAAAATAAGTACTGAATTATGCTTTTTGTTCTCTACCAAGTCATTTGCCCTAACATGCTTAAAAGATCGTTGATAGTTAAGAGGCATCTTTGTCTGTCCTATTTAATTAAAACGATATTAGTATATGAGTTTATGTACTTTATGTATAAGTGTGATTAACATCTAAAAAACAACGATCCCCTTTCCTCATAATGAAATCAAAATCCATATTTGGCCTTCGCTTTGTGATGTTTGATCTTCATGATGCTTCAATTGCAAGAAGTACACAAAGTCACCCATCTTCAGCTTTGAAATAGATGTCAATGTTTTAGGAGAGAATAAACCACTAAATAACTATGGAGAAGAGGGAGGGTCGACAGAGGGGGAGGGGTATTTTCTTATACATAGGAAGGAAAGGGAGAAATACAGAAAAATGTTCGCCTATTGATTTTTAAATGTTAAATATACCTTCAACTAACAGCCTTTACATTAAGGTTGTGAGGACAAATGACTTGTTTCATAGCACATAACATGGCCTAG
Source organism: Carthamus tinctorius (assembly GCA_001633085.1). Lineage (NCBI taxonomy): Eukaryota > Viridiplantae > Streptophyta > Magnoliopsida > Asterales > Asteraceae > Carthamus > Carthamus tinctorius. The sequence goes on from LUCG01298625.1 coordinate 3,449, forward strand.
TGACTATTTTTATACTTACTCGAGCACATAGATGGTTTTCAGATTTTCAATAAAACCATAAGGACCAAAAGTGGAGTTTACTCTTTTTAATATTTATTTCTTTTGATTTCATTACGAAATTCATATAAATTTGTTTAGAGCCTTTTCTTTTTACCATTGCTCACAACTTTTTGGGATTTTTTGTTACTCGTATACATTATATCATTTTCTTACATATAACGAGGCTCGTTTTATATCTATTTGTACCAAATTATGGTGTGTACTTTATATATGATACCCTTTTAAAAGTCTATTAATAGCTGTTTTGTGTTGTCTATCCATATTGTGTTCTTATAACTATTCATGTATTTATGTATTAGATTTGATATATGAGTTTTTGTATCTTAATGCATCCTTAGTGATTAATTAAATAACAAGTGCATAAAACCCAAGCTCAACACCTATGTGTTATCTTAATTAGCAAGCATGAACTACTTATACCACCTCATTTGTCTTGTATATTCATTTTTGTCATATTTGAATTTTCATTTCTATTAGATATTTTTGTAAGAACTAGACGAACAATATATTGGTTTTGACTAATTTCACAATCAGAATATAACACCTTAGGCATATCCCATATCGGCCGTGGACAGGAGTGATGCTGGGTGTTATAAGTAATATCTTGGCCTTCCTAACAACAACGCGTTTTGGGGCCACATGGACTGCAGGTTCTTGGAACGCTGCAGTTAAGCGTGCTAGGGTGGGAGTAGTACCAGGATGGGTGACCTCCTGGGAAGTCCTCACCAGGTCGCCAGAAACAAAGCCGTGAGCCAGGGGGCAAAGCGGACAATATTGTTGTTGAGGTAGGCGGGATGTTACAGATGGTATCAGAGCCACTCCTGTGCCGTTCGGGATATGGGGCAAACCTCATCGAGGGCGATGAGTCCCAAGGGGGGGTGTTTGTAACACCTTAGGCATATCCCATATCGGCCGTGGACAGGAGTGATGCTGGGTGTTATAAGTAATATCTTGGCCTTCCTAACAACAACGCGTTTTGGGGCCACATGGACTGCAGGTTCTTGGAACGCTGCAGTTAAGCGTGCTAGGGTGGGAGTAGTACCAGGATGGGTGACCTCCTGGGAAGTCCTCACCAGGTCGCCAGAAACAAAGCCGTGAGCCAGGGGGCAAAGCGGACAATATTGTTGTTGAGGTAGGCGGGATGTTACAGATGGTATCAGAGCCACTCCTGTGCCGTTCGGGATATGGGGCAAACCTCATCGAGGGCGATGAGTCCCAAGGGGGGGTGTTTGTAACACCTTAGGCATATCCCATATCGGCCGTGGACAGGAGTGATGCTGGGTGTTATAAGTAATATCTTGGCCTTCCTAACAACAACGCGTTTTGGGGCCACATGGACTGCAGGTTCTTGGAACGCTGCAGTTAAGCGTGCTAGGGTGGGAGTAGTACCAGGATGGGTGACCTCCTGGGAAGTCCTTAGCTGGTCGCTAGAAACAAAGCCGTGAGCAAGTGGGGCAAAGCGGACAATATTGTTATTGAGGTAGGTGGGATGTTACACAGAAATGCGTCCAATGATTCAAGAAACGCATCCAATGATTCAAGACTAGTGTCCAAATATATATCCATGCTTACAATGTTAAAATTTTATTTGATTTATGTAGTAGTATACTAGTATGGACCATGGACACTTGAACCTTGTGGACTAGTGGACAAAAGCCAAAAACTACAATTACCCAAAAAGTTATATAATGACTACACAAATAAATCATTGAGACAGTAAACAAGAATAAATAAAGAAAAATGCTATCAACCCCTATAAAGGTTAGTGTGGTCACAGGGTCATACCAAAAGGCTAAATGATTTGGGAGGGTAACTAACTATTCGATTTGTACATATATTATCATTGAACTATTTTTGGTACTCAATATACCATTGAACTATATTTTTTTGTACACATTATACCATTTCTACCGGTAATAGCTCGTTTTGTATTACGTGGCAAATGACATGGCATGTTATATGACTTAGGGTAACGAATTATTCTGTTTGATCAAATTTTACCATTAAACTTTTTTTTGTACTCAATATTGAACTTTAATCTTCCCTTGAAAACCATTGTTTTTCATCTCTTCTGATTGTGAAAACGTTAGTTTTGGAATCGATATAATTTGATTGATTCTCGATATAAATTACTACAAGAGAATGTTTAACAAATGAGGTTGCTTGATTTTCGTCTTTTATCACAGTTTGACTTTTCGTGGTGAATGATGTGTTTGTCTTAACTTAGATGATAAAAAGATTTTTTTTTGTTTTGAATGATGCATTGTTGGCATGATTAGGAAAAAATGAAGGTCATTGGTAATCTGATTATAATGCACAATGTTTTTTTATATAATTGTTGCATCAAACAGCAGTCATGTTGGAAAATGTTAAAGAAGCAATCAGAATTTCTGTTACTACCATTTAAATTGTATTTCTACTCGATTGGTTGAATTATGCATTGAGTATCTAATGAAAGAAACAAATCCAAGCATCCAACATAAATGACACTTTCCTATCCATTGGATTCCAATTACAAAGATAAAGATGAACTATGGTAACATTTGAACAATTAGAAAAAGTTCTATGGTATATTGAGTACAAAAAAAAATTCAATGGTAAAATGTGATCAAACAGAATAGTTCATTACACTTATAAGTCTTTTAACATGTCATGTCATTGTCACGTCATTTGCTATGTGTATCAAGTAATTGTCACGTAATACACCAAACTGGGAAAACAGGCTATACCCGGTCATAATGGTATTATATGTACAAAAAAAAGGAGTACAAAAAACAGTTCAATAGCAATATGTGTACAAATCGAATAGTTAGTTAGCCTCACAAGTCATTTGCCCACCCAAAAATGTCTAAAATGTGCATGGTTCATTTTGAAATATAACACCATGTGTAAACCTTGTGGTCCATTTGGAAAATATCATCATGTACTATAACTCTAGAAAAATATAACGATTACAAAAACAATTTACTTCATGTGTGATGAGAACAAATAAAGAAAAAGGGAAATAAATGTTATTTTGAACTGAATTATTGTGGTTTTATATGTGTTGATGTTATATGACACACATTTAGATGTCGACTGCATGCACATGCCATACTGTTTATTTGATTAAATGTCTACAAGTACCATCAATATATTTGGTGTGGATAAAACCAAACCATGTACATTCAATATTTTTTGATTAGATTGCTCATTCATATATGTCGACAATGTACTACGTTATTTGCATATTTTTAGACCTAAGAATCGTGAAAAGAATCCGACATCGACTACTCACCAATGTTTACCAATCCGTAACTTGATTCAAATGATTTTTAAAATTATCTTTCCGTAATGGACAATCGAGAGCTTGTAAGGGATTTTTAAATTGAAAAATTGAGAATATTTGTTATAAATGAACCCAACACTTTGATTGTTACTATCAAATAGAAATAGAAACTAAAAATCATCATCTGACTAGTTGAACCTAACTATTGAGTTATATATGAAAAAGATCAATGATTTAGTATCACATACATCAATGGTTTAGTATCACATACAATGGATTTTGGATTCGAGTTGGTTAATAGACAAGGTTGATTTGACTATGGTATATGAATATTTTTTTTTATTCTATCAACATTGACATACGTAAAAAAATAATACCATAAAAAATATTAATATTTTACTAAATATAGACTTATATAACAACTAGTATATAAAAAAAGTTGTTATTCTTATTGCATACAAGATGTATATGTTATTTATTATAATAACGTAACTTTAAGGCATAATTCTTCGATCCTATTAAGGTGAACATTTTTGTGGGGCGTATGGACTTGAAACAGGATCCCTGCTATAATCTTTGAAAAATGGACTTTGACATGCCTTCAACGATACGTCCTATCTGCGCCATGGATACCGAATCGGTGGACTATTTGTTCTTTGATTATCATATGGCTAAGGATATTTGGAGAAATGTTGGAAAGTGGTAGAAAATAGATATTCCAACTCTTACGAAATTCTCAGACTGGACTGTTTGGTTAGATCCGGCGAAATTGAAGAAAGTGGAAATTGAATGCCTTGAGGTGGTCATGTTACGACTCTCTGGTCGATTTGACACAAATGGAGCGTTGTCTAGATTTGATGAACCAAAAAAGCAGTGTTGTGGGATAATATTTTGACTCATTCCTTTACTCTACTAGCAATAGGATTGCCAAGTGTAACATTAATTGGGTGGGCTGGCTACAAAACTCCATTCTTGCTATTTCCATTTTGTAATTGTTTTTTCTAGCGCTTTACTAATGTTATAAAATTCCGCCATTTAGAAAAAGTCGCAATTCGATTCAATATTGATTTTCTGCTTGAACTGAACATTTGTATATTTAAGAAAATTATAGTGACTTACTGACTTGCGCCAAGTTAGATGTGTAACACCATATAGAAAAACAGAAAGCCAACAAAGACAAAGATCACATTTTTTCAGTTAAGTGTGAATGTCTAGATCAAGTTACACATACATTTACTAATTTTATGAAGGCTTCAAGAGGTTGGAAAAAAATAACTCACATAATTTTGTAATTTCCTTTCAGCAATATAGAAAATAAAAATCGTTTATTTAAAGGCTACAATCTTACTAAATGGAAAAAAAAAACGAAAAAAGCATTGCATCCTAGATTTTTTTTTTTTTTGACAAGATGCAAAAATAAGAAACCACAAGACCAAAATCAATCAAAAAAGGAGTCGAAAACCAGAAACAAACCAAAGCACCCCAAGAAACTAAAGCACAACCATGAGAAGAAAAATAATTGAACTTCAAAGCCAACAAATGATAAAAACCGAGGAACCAACCTACAAAAATCAACATTAAAAAAAACTAGTCGCAAATGAAAATGAGCAAAAGCTATTAAATTTATAAACATCTTTATGTTTATTTCAAAAGTATTAAATTCGTAAAAGTTAAAAACATCTTCATGTTTATTAAAAACTATTAAATTTATAAAATGACTTTTACGATATATAAAGTCTCTTAAGTTTAAAAACACAAAAAAAAAAAGAAAAATACACATATCTTTTAGGTTGACGAATGAAATATGCAAGTTTAGTATTGTAATTTAAGTACAATTAACGTAAAATTATTAATATATATTTAAACTACAAATAAATACAATTATAACAAATTATAAATTAAACTAAAAACATAGATTATTCAAAAGTTAAAAAAAAACTGTTATAAAATTTTATAAAAATAATAAGTAATTATACAAGCTACTATAGAAAAAATGTTTCGTCTCCATAAATATAAAATGTTTGATAATTGACATATTAACCTTTTTTAATCCTTTAATTATGACATCTTCTTTAAGTTGATCATTATATCCATTTAATTGTTTTAGTATATTCACATTTATTTGATAATTCAATTTTATAATATATGACAATATTTTAACTTAGTTATTTTTCTCTAATAACCAAAAATTTTAATATAAATTACCATCTCACCTTAATCATATTTAACTTTCAATACTTTATTTGTATATTTCAATGTTGAACCTAAAAGATACATTAACCTCTTTTGATTTTTTGACTTTAGAATTTTTGATGCACAAATAGTTTTGCCAATTTAATGGTTCTTTAAAATAAATTTTTTTATTTAATATGTAATTTAATTTATACTATATTATAAAGTAATTAGTTCAATCTCTTAAAATAACTCTTGAAGCACGATATAGTGTTGTATAATGCTAAATTACTTAGTTTTTAACTTCACAAATTCTCAAAGTTTGGTACAACTTGTTAAAGCACACATCTCCCCATCCTAACTCTTATCTTTGTCCTTATGTGTATCGATTTCAAAAAACTCTACAGAGATGAAGGGATTTAGACAAGCTTCATCGGATGAACTTCATCTGTATCCTTTTATTTATAGATTTCAACAAATTTAGATAGACATGCATATTTTTCATTTCTATTATATTCTCTACTATATATTTGAAGCAGTTTGTTCAATCTTTTCTTCTTTCAGGTTCGTTTCCTTCAACTTGTTTGTTTTGTTGTTGTTTACATTTTGTGTTTCCTTCAAGCTTTTGTTTTTCAAGTAGATTTTTTGTGGTATAAAACTTGTACATGCTAAACTTAGTACGAAGCTATGGATGCTAAAAAAAAGACAAGAAATCATCAACAATAAAAAAAATCAAAAAGTCTCTTGAAATCAACAGAAAAAGGAAAAATGTCTCAAAATCAACCAAATAAAACTCTTTGAATTAACCATAAAACTTAAAATCCTCGACATCAATAAAAAACTAAAAAATATCGAAAACAAATTTGGAATTTAACTAAAAACACAAAAAAAAATCTACCATATCTTATAAATCATTTACATTTGTAGTTCTCACCGCATTGTACGGCTACACAACTATGATAAAAAATTGATTTGTAATTGGAGATGTAAAATAATTTTAAATAACATGTAAACTACTATATATAATATATATAATAATGCTTAAAGGGTTATTTTGAAAATTCTGAGAGGTATATATTTTAAAGCCTAAGGTACAACTTGTTTAGCTATGTACAATTCAGATCCTTGTTTTTTTTTTAATTTATTGATTATACTTAATATCCTTATAATTAATCGTTTAATTTACTTTTTCATTTTTCATTTTAAACATTTACTATATTAGCATAAATAATTCGTATATGAAATAATGTGGTCTTCTTTGAAGAATGGGATCCGTCAAATCTAAAGAATCTTGTCAAATTGTTTCATTGCTTTCATGTGGTATCGTGTAGGGGTGTGCAGAAATCAACCGATCCAATTACAACCGACCGATCCAATTACAAACCGACC
>LUCG01298663.1:0-12456 GCA_001633085.1 Carthamus tinctorius
AATTACGAAAATGCCACTGAAAACGGGCCGGGCTGGGCCGGGCCTTGGACCGGGCCTGCCGGGTCGGGCTTTAAAAACTTCCAAAACTAGACCCGGGCTAGGACCGCGGGCTTTGGACGTGCCGGGCCGGATGCCCATCTCTACCGGTAACTAGTCTCTCAATAATTTGCCCTATTCCATCGGACACCCAACTCATATCATATAATAGCACAATCCCATATAAAAACTATCATGTATTTAAAAAGCATGTAACTAAGCAAATACTAAAACATATATATAACTTTAAAAAAAAACTTTGCATCATATATGCATAGTATGCATACATCTCCCGTTTTATAAATCGCATGAACTCACCTTGGTCTGTAAGCGTTCTTGACTCGTTGGCAATTCTACCTACACATGTCACAACGTCATTCTAAGTACCTCAGTCAGGTGTTCGGTCGATTTATGAACCAACAAATCTTTGCTAACTACATAATGATTAGGCTATATCCTTAAGTCGGTTCAATTAACTAAACATTCGGTTCCATCGACGGTTCGCCCAGTTAAATCCTTTTAAACGTTAATAGTCTCAAATCATAAATCTTTTTACCTTGAAACCCATGAAAAACCTTTATAAATCTATAAATAGTTGTCGAAGAGATTATCAATTTGTAAACAAAAAATATCTCAGAGCATTCCAACAATTCTCCTTAAATTTAATTTTGGCTAAAAACCAATAATTTATAAATCAAAACATTCCAGTAGATTTCTAAAAAAATTTGATATCTAATATTATAGACTTTAACAGTAAACAAATTTTACCCTACATATTTAAAAAAAAACTAAACTTCGTAACACTAATAAAAAAGAAGAAAATTAATTATTCTAAATGAATAATTAATCATCAAATAAGGATGCTCCACGGCAAGTATTTTAAAATCAATAGGAGTATGTATATATACACACACACACACACACACCTAACATATATATGTATATATAACATCCATGCAACCGTAGAAGGCTACATTTAGCCCCCACGGCTAATAGTGTTTGATTCGAATCCGCCCCCTACTTTCGTTATCAGCCATGGGACACATTCGGGGGTTGTTTCGGTATGGTTTTTCATCGCTTTATATCTCTCTTTTTGCAAGAGATAAAGCAATACTTTTAATACTACCGATCGATATAAGAGGTTACGTTTAACTCGAACTTTATAATCAAAACGTTAAGTTTTTATTTTGGACTGAACCGTCGAATATTTCCGGAGCCAAAACAATAGCTTTCAAGCCATGTACACGACTCGTTTTCTAAAACAATAATTTCACGATATAATACATCGTATAGAAACTTAACTAAGAGTTTGGGTTAGAGAACTACCTTAAATCGATCAAAAACCTCAGAGAACTCCTAGCTTGCTTCTTCAACCGAATTATCTCTAGATTCTCAAAATTACTCTCTATTTTAAAAGACTTCTAACTTTATGGTTCATGGTCAACTATGAGTTGTTGTTTTTTTTTTAATTAAACCATGGCGTGGAGAGAAAGCTTCTCTTCCAACCTCCACTCCCATAAAAATGGGGATAATCTTTATATCCTCAATTCAAATTTACAGCTACCTATATTCAACCTACATCCATCTATTATACTTATCTCTTAAAAACAAAATAACATATATCCTCCTATTTAAATACACGCACACACATCACATAAAAAAAATCCACTATGAAATAAATAAATAAAATTCTCCTTAAAAGTGAAAATGAGAAACCCAAAGAAAAAAAAATTGGGGTGTTACAACTATCTCCCCCTAATGAGAATTCCGTCCTTGGAATTCTAATCGCTAAATAATTGTGGAAACATTTCTTTCATCTCCGATTCTGACTCCCAAGTCTCCTCTGGACCTTTATGGAATCGCCAACGAACCCTAACTAGAGGGATTTCCTAGTTCTAAGCCTCTTGATCTTTCTATCCATTATCTGCATCGGTTCCTCTTCATAAAGGAGTCTTTCATCGACAGTTACGTCTTCTAAGGGCACTACCGTCGATTCATCTGCCAGACATTTCCTGAGATTCGATACATGAAACGTATCGTGGATCCCTCGCAATCTTTCAGGTAGCTTTAAACAATAGGCTACCTCTCCAACTCGAGCTACAATCTCAAACGGCCCAATATATCGCGGGCTTAGCTTCTCTCTTTTACCAAATCTCACAATTCCTTTCCAAGGAGAGATCTTTAACATGACACGATCCCCCACTTGAAACTCTAAAGGTCTCTGCCTTTTATTCGCATAACTCCTTTGGCGATCCTGAGCAACCTTTAGCCTTTCTAACCTGCACTATCTTGTCTGTAGTCTCCTGAATAATTTCAGGTCCGACAAACTGCTTTCCCCTCATTTCAGTCCAACAGACAGGTATTCTCAATTCAATACTGCTTCTACTTTAGCTGGATCCACCTTTATACCTTCTGCACTTACGACATGACCCAGAAACTGAACTTCCCTAATCCAAAATTCACATTTGGAAAACTTAGCATACAACTTCTCTTTTCTCAACAGCTGAAGCACTTCCTGCAAGTGTTGCTTATGCTCCTCCTGACTTTTCGAGTAGATGAGTATATCATCAATAAAAACAATCACGAACCTGTCTAAATAAGGTCTGCAAACCCTATTTACTCTAACCTTGTTCAACTCATGGTAATCGATGCACATGCGCATCGACCCGTCCTTGTTTTTCACAAAGAGAATTAGAGTTCCCCATGGAGAAAGTTTCTCTTCCAACCTCCACTCCCATAAAAATGGGGATAATCTCTATATCCTTAATTCAAATTTATAGCTAACTATATTCATCCTACATCCATCTATTATAATTATCTCTTAAAAACAAAATAGCGTATATCTTCCTATTTAGATACATGCACACACATCACATAAAAAAATCATCTATGAAATAAATAAATAAGATTCTCCTTAAAAGTGAAAATGAGAAACCCAAAGAAAATAAAAAAAAAACATTGAGGTGTTACACATAGGTTGCTCAAAAGTGTCACTCAGAAACAATTGAGTATTTCTGCGTTCGTCGTTATCTTTAAGGTTCAATAAGATGAATGAAGAGTGAAGTAGAACATGTATAGTTAAAAGAAATTACATAGTGGGCATGGATATTTTTGTATTTGTAATATTTAAATATGATAGATAGAATTTTTGTTAGCATTCATACACGTGGTTAGCACCAAGGGGAACTCCAATTAATTAATTTTCCATATGAAAGATGAAACAACTACATTATTTTCTCTGCAACTATTTATTTAAACTTCACTTTTCAGAATTTCAGATTTAATAATAAAATTAATAATAACGACATCATTTCCTGCATCTTTACATGTAAATTTTGTCTCACTTAATCATTAATATTTACTAACTAACTTTATTACAACGTTTTCATCTAGATTATCATTTATAAAAATATTGATACACAATATTAGCCATCTTATTAACCATTTAAATCCGGTTATGTAGAAGTACAAATAAAACCTTCAAACAAAAGGTATGTAAATAACCTCAAATATTTTGCAAAAAATGTCTTCAAGACCATCAGGACCGTTACCCTTTGAACCCTGATGCTAGATCAGTTTTTTCTCTTTCCTACCTTTCTTATCCTAAACTAATCCAATCTTTACCCCAATTTTTTTATTATGTTAATGTGTATGTATAAGAGAGAGAGAGAGGGACTAGAGGAGGGAACCGAGTAGGTGCGGAGACCCGAGGACCTCACCCTCCAGGCAAAGGTGTGGGAAATGTCTTTATGGACCGATCCCATGATTATGTTGAGGAATAAAATCGATCTACTATGCCTTTCCAATTCAATTCCTGTTCCTCCAATCAAATTTCGATAAAATATAAGTAGGGGGCAGCAAATGCATAATTATAGGGATGGTTATGTAAATGTAAAGAAAGTGGATATACAAATTAAATGGTTGTAGGAGAGAGAAAAAGATGATGTGTTGACATCTTATGGGAGGGATATGAATAAAACAGGGAAGCGGTAATAACAAATTTTCTTCCCCATGATGAATCATGTTTCCCAAAATAAGTGGTGCCACAATCCCGACTGCCCTACCCTTGAGGCATCCACAACAATTATGGCTACTGAATTTATCAGTGCTAATGCACAAATATGGCCCAATGAACTTAACAGTGCTAGTGTTTTATGGTCACAGTTTACCAGGATTAGTTTGGGCATAAACCTGAAATACCCTTTTAAAAACAGATAAAAAGATGTATTTATAGTCAAGGATTGGGTTCTCGTGACAAGTATCAAATCTGGTGAGAAGTGGTTATCAACCGTTGAATGTGAAATGGACAAACATCAGAATGAGATACATTAAAATACACCATATCAATTCCTTTTAAAGCTACGATTCATAAGAAGGTATTTGATTAAAAGTAATCAAACAGTATTTTTACATAATCTCATGAAGTGGAATCTTAAGATCTAACAAACAAATCTATGGAAATGTCCACCTGTTACATGGTAAACTAAAAGGAGCAGAAATGACAATCAGATATGTTTCCATCTTGGTGTCAGGGGGATCAACTTAACCGACAAACCGACTCATAATTATTTATTGAAATAAAGAGGGGGAAATCTTGGAATAACACAAAACATCACGGGAGCAAACTGAAAATAAAACCAAAAGTAGTTTTTTGAATATATTACATTTATGCCCATCTCCCCCCATGCTTTTTTATTCTCTTCACTGCTGACACCAGAATCTTTTCTTTCTTTACAATTACAAACACACACACACACACACATTCCCAGGAGGTACTTTTGTGTGTGTGTGTGTGTGTTTATTTACTCTGCATGTTTTTATATACCATTTATAAGTAAATGTTGCAATAGAAAGAAAAAAAGAAGCAAACAGTTGAAAGAAAATGAAGACTTCAAATCCATCTGAAGATCATAAACACCCACAAATAGAATCAGAAAATGACAACAGATTCAACAAATCCCTTCAAGTCTGTTACAAATCTCTTTCATAACTTGATTAATTGGTTGCTGCATGTGTTTTCTTGTTTTGAATTTTGTTTTTGTTTCAGGATCTAAGAGATTTGTGCTCACAGCTTCATTTTGCAGCAGATTCATATCAATCCACTTTCTTGAATTCTAACCAAAAGCAACTGTAAGTAATTAAATTCCATTCTTGACTTAAAATTTGTTTCATTTTATTTCTAAACTTTTGATAAACATTGTTTGGTTGGTTGTACAAAAACCAACCACCTTTGCAATTCAGAAAGCAATTGAGATAAAAATCTAAACTTTTTTCAACATAAAATGCGCGAATCTGAAAACCATTAAGTTCGAATTCTAGAAAAGCAAATTAAATTCGATTTTACGGGCTTTGCAGGGTTGTAAAGAACACGAAGGAGTACGTACGTAATGCTCTGGTGACGGTCGTGGATCATCTAGGATCCGTTTCAGCTAATCTCGATCGTCGTTTGTCTAAAGCTGGTTCAATCTATCAAACAGAGATCAAAATCAATTTTCTAAATCAAGTGAGTTTTGTAAATTGTACATTTTGAATTTACGTTTTCTATGTTTATATTCAAATTAAGAAAAATATTTATTTATTATCCAAATAGAAATTGCTGACCTGCCAAGATTATTCTCACAAGATTGCTCTAGCCAAAGTTTCCTCCAGAGAGGATTATCTGAAATATAACTCTCGTTATATAAAACCACGTAAGATTTTATTAATTTTATTCGTTTTTTTTTGTTTTATGTTTTTTGTTCTCTTCTACTGCAAAGGTGCCCATCTTCATCTTTTTACCTGCTACTGCTAATAAGCAAAAGTTGCAACACCTTTTTGGTTTTTTGTTTACACATTTGTGTCTTCTTTCTGATCATTCAGCCGTCTCTGATGTTCTGAAACTGAATCAAAGCTTAAGGTATCGATTTTTATTTCGTTAGAAAAATCTATTTGGCTTTACCAAGGATGTACTAGATTCTTGACCGGTCGCGTTCCTGACATTCTGTGTGTTTTAATTTGTATGGAATCTGGGAGTCAAATTACTGCAAAAACTAGGAATAATAAAGATGATGAATTTAAGGTAGACGAAGAAGTTCCGCTTTTCTTGTATACTTGCAACAATTACAAGCCGTCGTTGTTGCTTCAGAGTTCAACGTCCCTTCCAGGTATCTATTAAACAATATTTCTTTACGTAGTTTGTGTAATGAAGGTTTTGTAACCAGAAAATCCCGAGCCTGCCCGCAATGCCATGTGTTAACGGGCAGAGTCGAGTTCAAAAAAGTAATACTAGGCTCGAGGTCAATTTACTTCTTCAATATAGAGCTCGAGCTCGAGCTGGAATATTTTTTTGATTATCGAGCTCGATGCTCGTTTATGGCTTCAAAATCGCGATCGATTTCATCATTGTACGATTAATAAATATATGAGCACGTTTGGCTCGGAAAAGGGTACGCTTGAATGGCTCGGCTCGACTCGACTTGCAAAAGAGAATCGAGTTTTCGAACGAGCCGAGTCGAACATTGGTGTTATGAAGCTCTGTTGTTAAGTTAAACGAGTTCTACTTTGTGTTCGAGATCGACTCAAGCTCTAGAATTATTAAGCTTGAGCTCGAGTAGCTTGTTAAAAGCTCAAAGAAGTAGTTGACGTCTAGGAACTTTGCTTGATCGCATTGTTGTACTCCTTTTTTCTTTTTCAGTTTTGGCGGTTCACGATAAGCTGTCCGTTCAGCCAAAGCCTCAATCTTTTCAACTACTGGTGAGTTATGTTTCCTTAACTTCTTTTACAACATTACGAGAATCAAGAAACACAGGTTGAATTCTTTCCCCTTTTTTTGCAGGACAAGGGAAAGAGTAGACGGGGTTTGTTGTTCACAAAGTCACGAAGAAATAACGAAATATTGTCAGTAGGCGGAAGCCAAAGAACATGATTATTAACGTATTGTGTTACAAGTTTTAGAATAACGTAATATGTTTTCGAGCATAAAACGAGTTTTTAAGATCCTCTTCAGTAGAATGCATTCTAAACTCTACTCGGAAATGTGTTAAATTCAGGCACAGAAACGAGTTAAACCAAGTGGCCGTGTAGCTCAGAAAAATCTTTCCTAACAAAGAATCAGTTGTTTCAAAAAACTAAACCGACCCACTAAATCCTGCACAAAAGTAGGATCTCAAGGGTAGATATATGTAGACCTGACCTCTACCCACCCCAACAGGGTAGAGCAGCTGCTGTTTCCATTAAGACGCCCAACTTGCATTGTACGAGAGTGTGCTTCATAACTCGTCCAATAACTAGAGAAGAAAGAAAACAGCAAGGGGACTCAGAAAAATGGTTACTCAGAAACAATCACTGCAAAATTTCATAATTCTTTCATCTATATATTTTCAAAATTATGTGATAATGTAAAACAAATCTTTTGCCAACAAGCTTTATGTTCAATTGTTCAAAAAGAATATCAGTGAAGAAATGCTCCTATTTTTATACCATTAGCAGTCCCACAAGCCTCGGTTACAAATTGGTTACCGAGACCCTTTCCTTCTTCGACGCCTTCTCTGCCCGATTCTCCATAAACTTGTTAGGATCAGAATCCCTGAAAAAGAAAAACAAAGAATTAAGTTCAACAGCAGCTAAAGCTCACCAAGTGTACTCATAAACGAATTTTACTCACCACAAACAGCAACGACACAAGGAACAAGCCAGTGACTTGGAAATACAATGGGCTGCAAATATAATCCATTTTTCCGGTTAGCATCCAATCCATTCGTTTTTCACCATTTCTCCAAGTGTACCAATAAACTAGTGTATTCTTGCAATTATAACTGGATTTCTTGAAATAGAAATTGTCACAATTCCCATGAGATTTTTATCTTATAGATGATTTCAGAAACTATTGATCAAAGTTTGAGTTTCTTACATCGTCTGTATACAGAAAGCCAAAGAAGTTTTTGCCTTGCAAACGCTCCTTGTTATTGTTGATGGGCTTGAAACCCTTTCGAATAACGATATCAGCTGAAGAGTTTAAGCCACTACCCAAATCAATAGCCTGATGCCCTGGTAATCTATGGTTTCTTCCTCTGACCTGCAAACCATACCCCTTTGTTCCCCACACATCAAACCTGGAGTCTTTCTGACAAATCAATTCCTTTCCGATCACTGCAGAATACGCTGAGAAATTAAAATCTGTTCTTCGAGTGGGAAACTGGTTATCGTTCATTTGCAATGGCTGTTTCTGTATGACTGAATCTGAGAATAGCACCGGATCTTTGATATTTCTGCCTGTAAAATCTAACATTTTCTGCAGAAGCCAGTAACAATCAGCAACCATATGGCTGCTATCCAAACAGTTGGAATCCCCATACACAGCAATTCGACCTTCTCCCGCCTCCAATAGTCCAAGAATAGCTGAATCTACCTGCTATGCTTTGCATACACTATAAGTTCATAAATCTAGCAGTACTGTATCTGAAAGATAAAAAAGAAAGATGTGTCTCGATACCTTATCTTTGGGCTTGTTTCCTGCTCTATCAAACAACGGGAAGCTGTGTACATATCCACCTCTCGGAAATTTCACAATGTTACTCCCAGATGCATATCTGCTACGATCCTTGTTTACTTTGAACTCGCCATTCAGAATCCGATCTCCAAAAGCAATCCCAAACGGGGCCAACAGATCATTCAATGCAGGGATATTCGCTCCACCAGTAACCGGGGTCCACCAACTTCGCGTGTTATCATCAAAAAATCTCATCTTTGCCATCCTGTTAACGTTGTACCAATCAGCAAACACTACCAAACCTAATCCACTGATTACGACATCATCCATCAGCTTTCGGATCTCCTCTTCGAAATACTCATCTTCAAGATCCACCATCAAGAGTGTCCCGTACTGGTAAGCATCGAAGCACGTCAGAGGTGAACCAAGTGTTTCGAAAAAGTATCCGGCATCTCTTAACGTATTGAACATGACATGGAAGTTGGTGTGCAGATGGTCCCCATGCCAGTCAAGAATGTCATCGCGAACAGTCAACGAGTCTCTTGGAACATAACCCGGAGGGTATCTGATATTATGGAACTGATCCCATAAAACCCGCATCGATCTTGGAGGAGTGGGGACCACCTTTAACTTCAAGTTCAGGACACAGGTACTTTTACGAACGGTCTTCTCCCCGAAAGCCGGAGGGCTGTACACATTCACCACAACATCGCCCACAATCTCTCCGGAAAACGTAGCTCCTTCTTCCTTGATTTGCATGTGCAATGCAAGATATCCGCTCCATGGCCAGATAACGTCTGAATAAGTGAAACGAATACTAAGAAGATTACCTTCCTCACTTGATGGATGCCATGCCGGAGGACCTTCAAAGTAGCCAATAACACCCATCCCGTTCAAAATGGTAGTGTTGAAAAGAACAGGCATGGCACCCGCGTAGAGCGGCTGCTGGCAAAAGGGCCAGGTATAGGGGCAGTCTGTGTAATCAAGGACACTAGGGAAGATGGTTGCTCGAGGCTTGTAGCTCTTCAGGATTTCATATGATTCTAACCTGGTTAATCTTAAAAGATTACAAGTCTCGACAAGATAACAGAAAAATAAAAGCAAAAGACAATTTACTTCAAAAACAAACTTGTTGCCTAATAATCGCACTCGATTCAGGAAGAGGTTGATGCAATTCTTTCTAGAATTTTGTATTTAAGGGGGTTCTTGAGTCCAAGAATATACTGTAATTAAAGAAGATAGATTTATCAGTGTAAAAGAAATATTATAGATGAACTCACAAATTAACCCTGCCAGCACCCTGCTCATACAGATTAGGACCAGAAAGCTTTACTGCACCCTCAACCAAGGCTTGTTTCATGCTTGCTGGGTTCAATACGTGCTTTCGTGCACTTTCAGGGATGACGCTAACCAGGAGGCACACTACGCCGGCAACCACAGGACTTGCCACACTAGTTCCTGACAGAGTTCTACAACCTGTTTCAATCTCGGATCCCCTGATATCCCGTCCATAGGCAACAACTTCTGGTTTTACACGTCCATAGCTGCAAATATATGTCTACTAATATCAGAATTCTATCAGCTGGAGAAGCAGATCGAAGGTTAAAATGAAACTATTTTAGACTTCCTTAACACTAACGAAATATCAAGGCGTCAGTTCTCTTGGCATTTTAAACAAATTAAGGTGGTAGTTCAACAAGTGAAAGATCTAGACAACATAACTAAATATGAAAAAACACATCAAAGAAATCGGGTACTTTGAGCAGATGGTTTACCCATGAGGGATCTCCCAAGTACTCATGCCACGGGATGAAAAGGAAGCAATCTTAGAATTGTAATCTATACCACCAACGCCGATAACATCACTTTGATCAGCAGGATTGTTTAGAGTACCATAAAATGGCCCATCGTTGCCGATTGCAGAGACCATTATGATATTGCTCGCTGTCAATTCCCACACCTGAAAATTATTTCGGGGATATAGGTGGATAACATACATCAGTAATCCATCTATCAAAGACAACAACATAACAACATCCCCATTTACATTCTGATACAAAAAAGGACATTTGCTGACACTAGAATACATCAGGAAAGTAAGATTTTGGAAGTTTGATAAGAATTGATGATAACAATTCTATGTTTCTCTCCAAGTTTAAGGGAGGATTTTAATTTGTGATATTTCACATGTTGGTTCATATGGTTCTTGTTGGGGAAATTTTCAAAATAGTATAGAAGTATATTTGTTTTGGGTTGTCTAAAGAAGAGTAAAACTCATTTTGCTAGGTTTCCCGTTTCTCATGTAGGTGAGAAAGTGAAACAAAAGTGGGAATTTAAGTCGAACCATTATTCATATATTAATATAATACGTTGTAAATGGTGGGGGCCCACAGGTTGCAACGCACCCTTATGCATGTGCAACCGTGGCCCGTGGGCGTGGGTGCAATGTGACGCTCTGATGGCGCACACTGCGTTCGCACACACACATCACTTTTAAATTTTAGTTTGCATGGCATTGGTTTGACAATAGTTGTGACGGTTGGTACAAGAACAGTCATAATGGGGTGAAGGATTGCCTTCGAACAGATGTGACGGTTCAGAAAGAGGTTGGCGTGGTTGGTTAAATGGTGCATGTTCAAACAAGAAGCATCACCTATGATGGCAGTTTCTTTGAATTACGCCTGTTCGAACAGTCACGACAGTTTGAACCATCACCAATAATGCCAAGTGGCAGAATTCTGTAATTTATGAGAGTTTAAGGGGCTGTCATGAAATGCCTATATATACCCCTATTAAACATCCCCAAAAGGGCATCTCTCTTACACCAGATAACTATAGGTTGTGTTGCTATAGAAAGACAACCTTTTAGTTCCTGAAAATCCTTGCAAACTCAAGCAAGATTATCACCACTAAATGTGGTGATGATAATTGTTCGACATGTGTTGCTTCTTTGTATCTTGGGCGCGTTTGGTGCGCAGAACAGGATGGGACAGGACAAAACAGAACAGGTTTGTTCCATAGTTGGCATGCATCTATGTGTGACACACTCGAACTAAATAGAACTTGAGTGGAACAAGCTTGTTCCCTCCTACCCCTTGGAACTAAGTAGAACAAGGTCAGATGTACCATTATGCCCCTCAAGATACAGATTGCTTTTCTCTTTTATGATAATTGCCTCATGCGGTGAGCAAAACCCGACCAAATCCTTCAAACCGATTTTGATTTTCAGGGACTACATTTCATACCCAAAACCCGATCGAAAATCTAAGAATGTATATTGCATTATTGCTACTATTTATCTTGCAAACTATGAATTTAAAACATATGCTTGGTTATAGTTTTGTTGATACATAGATTATAGTTTTGTGTTTTTGTTAGTTTCCATTTAGATTGACTATTTGGTAAAAAAGAAATACTAAAAAGTTCACTAGGGGTAAATAATTGGTCGTTTAATCATTCTTGTTCTCACAAGTCCTACCCTGTCATGTCTTACCAAATGCCGAACAATTGTTCTGTTCTGTCATGTCTTGTCCTGTTCTGTTCTGTCTCTGCGTACCAAACACACCCTTAAGGATAGAGAGAACTCACCTTGAAGCAACAAGTAGTCGGTTTCATTTGATCGTTTTATGGCTTGGAACCCCTAAACCAACAGGTTTTCCTAGCCTTTGATGTACAAGAAGTCTAGAAAACTTCAAAAAAAGAAGAAAAATAACCTCTTTAACAAGATTACCATCTCAATGTTCTTTAAAATTCCATACTTCATATGCTATTGAAAATCTCCCTAGAACTACATAGAAGCTTTCAACCTAAATCATTCAAGAGAGATTATTTGTTGTGAGATCACTGTTAGACCTAATGATATTAATTTTCTGTTAGCACCATTAGTTAAGGTTGTTAACTTGGTTAAATCTAGTTAGAAGTCTTATAAGTAACTTGAAGGGCTGCTATTGTAA
>LUCG01298670.1:0-11729 GCA_001633085.1 Carthamus tinctorius
TCCTGCATTCCCATTTTCATTCCCATTCCCATTCCCTAAAATGAACCAAGCACCCCCTAAGATATATAGTTGTGAAGAAAATCTTGGGAGGGAGGAAGGAATCACATATAATAGATGGAGGTTGATAAAAATAGAGATAATTAATTAAAGGTGGTTTGGTTGGTGGTGGTCACCACCTATGAATTAAAGCTTTATTAATATTCCTAGAAGAATTGAATTGAAGAAGCTTTCAACATACATCATCACCAACAGCCTCTGCTGGCATCCATTCATCCAATATCCCTTCGGTTTCAATTCGGACCCTTCCTAATTAATATTCAAAAACAAAATGGTAATTAATTCATTTATTTTGCGATTATGTAAAAATGCATGTCGATCCAACAAAAAACACAATCACCAAACCTCACCTCCTCTTAACTAATTAATCTTTCACACCAGCCCATTCATCTTTTATATATACATAACTAAGGATGGAATTTATTCCGAATATAGAATATTAAACATAACATATATAATAGGGTCAATTAAAACAAAGGCTATATTATATATATATATATATATNTTAACCCCTCAAATTACATAACTAATTACTAAGTATTTAAATGACATGTTATTGAGGTAGGTAATTTAATTAATATCTAGATGTGGTAGCCATGTTTTTAATTATTGCACCACCACCATGTCCATGTTTGCTTATGGTGCATTAATTCATGCCTCATCTTTATATATATATATATATAATCTTAATTAACAACCTTAATCTCTTATATATGAGATCTTAATGTTAGAAAGAAATAACAAGTCCTTTTCCTTCCTTCCTTAAGATGAATGAATTGAATTAAAGGTGTGGGTGTGGGTGTGACTTTATTTCGTTTTCTATGAGTTGGGTGGTTTGGAAAAACTAATTTTGAGTGAAAGCTCAGCAATCTTTCCTTTCTTCATATTACCGACAATTTCACATCAACTTCTTTCAACATCCATCTTCCATTATTTTACATCTCTTAATTTCTTTCTTTCCTAACTACTAAATTCTTAATTACTATTATTTCATAACTCATTCATAATAAAAATAAAATCATTTCTTCTTCTTCATATCTCCTGCCCTCTTTCTTTCTCTCTCTCTCTCTCCCTCCCTCTATCTCTCATCATTTCATCTGACTAATCATGGCTCCTGACAAGGTATTATTTCAAGTTCCTTCATCATTCTCAATTGCTATTAATTAATTTCTTCTTCTTCTTCTTCTTGTCTCAATTATACATCATCACATAGATATATATATTGAATATTTTGTTATGTATAATGTTATAACAGGTTACTGTCATGATACTGAATGTTGACCTTAAATGCCCTTGTTGTTACAAGAAGGTCAAGAAACTGCTCTGTAAATTCCCTCGTTAGTTCCCTTCCCTTCCCTTACCTTAATTTTCTCATCTTTATGTTGATATCCAATTGACTTTGTGTTCTTTTTTTGGTAGAAATTCGAGATCAAGTGTTTGATGAAGACAAAAATAAGGTAAGGATCACCGTCGTATGCTGCAACCCGGAGAAGGTAAGGGACAAGCTTTGTTGCAAAGGTGGGAAGGCCATCCAAAGCATCGAGATCCTTGAAGACAAACCCAAACCACCCGACAACCCTAAGCCCAAGCCTAAACCCACCACCGAAGTTAAACCCCAACCCACGCCCCCCGTCATAGTGCCCACTCCTGTTCCCGCTCCAAAGCCAAAACCTGCGGATCCACCACCCAAAGTGGATCCTCCAAAACCTGCACCACCCAAGCCGGATCCTCCAAAACAGGCGGATCCACCACCTAAAGTGGATCCACCTAAACCAGCACCCAAACCGGATCCTCCAAAACAGGCGGATCCACCACCACCACCACCCAAAGTGGATCCTCCTAAACAGGTGGATCCACATCCACATCCGATGCCTTACCCAATGCCTGAATTTTGCCCACCAGCATATCCTGTTCCTATTGCACCATGCTGCCAAGAGTGCTACGAAGGTCGCAGCGGAGGGCCGTGTTTTGATTTGGGATATAACTACGGAAGGCCCGTACCACCTCCACCAGGTCCATGCTACGATGGCTACGGGGGGTACCAATACGGTCGAAACAGACCACCCTGTTACGTGACTAGGTGTGATTACTTTAGTGAAGAAAATCCACAGGGATGTTCAATCATGTAAAAAAGAAAATGATTTTTAGTCTTGATCATCATCAAGATCTTCAAAGATAAAAAAAAGTCTCCTTTTCATGTACCTAAAAGTTGAGAGAGAGAAAGAGAAAGAGAGTGAGACACCATGTTTCTTTTTTTTCTTTTTTGTTTTATACATGTAACAATATATAATAAAGTATAGTATAGCAGTAGTAAATACAATAAAGGTTCTTTTTTATATCATCTCCCAAATTAATGTACACGGAGTTACATTCTTTATATATATATAAATAAATTTCAATCTTTACTTTTGCTTATTCACTTTTTAGTTTGATGATGAGGTTACTGTTATATATACATTGAATGAATATGGTACTAATTGAATTTCTTCATCTTATCTTCAAAAATACATACAATGTAATGTATGATGAGAGGTTTTATATATTAATGAATATTCATGATATATCATTTGCTGTCAATTTTCCCTTGTGATGAACATCCACATTGTTGAATTCTTCCATCACATTCATGATAACTTGTTCACTTACCAGCCCCATCTCTTTCAGCTTATACACAACATATTCTGCAGGGCTGCACAACATACATACATACATGCAAATTATTCCCAGTTTCAAAATAATTAATTACTTAATTAAACCACAAATATATAATTAACTTACCTCACAGTATTATCATGGTCAAGATCAGCTTTCTCAAAATCTTGAATCGTTAGTTTCCTATGAAGTACCCAATCCACAAGCTTTCTTCGTCTACTTTCAGTCCATAATTCTACCAAGTACACAAATAGCTGTCCTAACGATATCGTACTCGTTAAAATCCAGAAAACCGCAAACAACCGCCCTCCTTGGCTTGAAAAACTCTTGTCCCCATAACCCAGTGTGGTTATGGTGGTACAAACACAATAAAAGGCATCAAACACACTCAAATTCTCAACTAGAATCAAAAACATCGTTCCTACGAGTACGAGGAACACAATATACGTTAGAACGGTTAAAAACTTGTACTTGACTTTATGCCTCTCGGCCTCGTTTAAGATCTCTTTCGGACCACATGTTTCATGAATGTGTATGGCTTTTACAAACAAAAATTCCTCTTTTTCCACTATATAATCTGCTGCTTTACTAAGGGCAAACCCGCCAAGCCCCATGCCCGCAAACACAAATACGCAAGCCAAAAGCTTTGCGCAATTGGTTTGTGGGACTAGATCGCCATACCCAACCGTTGTCATCGTCACAACGCAGAAATACATGGCGTCTAGGATCCCGTTTGTTTTCGGACCGTGGATCTGATCCTGAACCAGAAAAAAACAGATGGTTCCTACGGCTAGGTAAGAAACTAAGAAAATCGCGACTTGCTTTAAACTAAGTTCGACTTGTGAGATTGATGGTTCGTTTTGTTGATCGTTGGGATCGCCTTTGCGTTGGTGTTTCCCTTTTACGAGCAGCGGGTCCTTCGCGCCATTTTCATTTTCGGCCATTTAAATGATAGAGGAATGGGCTTAATTTCTTCCTTCTAGAATGATGAAGATCAATACCTATAAGATTTTGAGATCAAATTTGAACAAGGCATGTTACAGATTGATTGTAGAGATTATTAGTACTTGATGCACAATGAAGGAAAAGAAATTGAAAGGAATAAATTAAGGGATAAATTTTAGGTATCAGAAAAGATGGTTTGTAGGTAGCCATAAGGCTTTCAATATGCAAAGGGTTGCCTAATTTCCCATCTAGATCCATGAAAGTAGGAACACTTGGTTACTATTTGAGAAACTATGATACACATAAATATGGGCAGGAGGCCTGAGATGGGCTATGGGCCTGGTCTAGCCTCAAAAGCCCCATTAGTGTGTATTACTTTATAGATGGCCAAATGGGCCGGGCCCGGGACTAGGACCGACTTTGAGTTACGAGACTGGGACCAATTTGGACTTGGATCGGCACATGACCGGTTATGCGAATCAATTTGGGACTCATCCCGGCCGGACCAGCTATATGTAGGCTCGATTTAAGAAAAAAGATAGTTTAAGTGTTATATAGAGAGAGAGAGAGAAAAAAAAAGGTTCATGTGAGAAACATAACTTTTTAAGAAAACGTGAGAATGAATCCCAGTCACTCTTCCGGTCAATAAAGACAGCTTTGACCGGGTCACCCTCCTTTGATAATCTCCACCCTCCCATGAATCGCGTCAATCCTTCGTGATCGCGTCCACTGTAACTGAAGATGTGTGGCTGAGTCTTTTGCAAGGATGATAGTGGTAGTTCCTTGTTTCCTATGCTACCGAGGATTGGTGGTTTCGAGCAAGGAAAGACGGTTCTAGCAAGGAGTAAAAATTGGTGGTTTCGAGCCCTTCTTCATCCTTGGATTTCCTATATATGCATCTGTGTATCTGTCTTAATTAAGTTCTCCAAATGTCAACCAACCTAATCTTTCTTTAGGTAAATGATCATGTGAGAAGTTGAGTCAACGATGAGAAGCGTGAGAAGTCAATTTGAACTCTTAATATCTTGCCCTTCATTGAATTGCACTTTAAAAGGGAATTGATTTGGTGCATCATGATGCAACTTATCTCGGCGCATCTCATTCTAATTAGCATCTATGTGCATCCAATGGCTGATAACCACTTCTCACGCTTCTCACTGAAACCCAACTTTTTCCCTTTATTCCTTTTAACATTAAATCATCAAATATGGCCGTGAGGAATCAGTTTGTTCTTGAGTTTATGTAGTTGATTTAGATGTTTTCAAAGAGTTTTGGTTTAGATTTTAGTGTTTTTTTTCTTTCTAAGTGTTCTTTGAAGAAAATCAACCATAATTTTAGGTTCAATGTTCTTGATTTTTTTTTTAAATTTAATGTTCATAACTTATGATTTGTTTGTTCTTGGTTTTCACTCATCAACCTAAGATGAAAGATTGAACAATTGAAGTGAAAAGAAGGGACGAGCAGATTGACACAACTACAGAAGGTCATGATAATTGGTGCAGGAATTGATTTTTACCTGGTTGTTCAAAGCCTGCCTATCGTTGATGACATTTTTTAACATGTTTGAAATACTTATAATTTTATTATTAAACAATTACAAGATCTATTATTTGATTTTCTAAATGAAAATGAAAGAAATTCTAAAATGACCAAAAAGTACCCCTCAAGTGAACCGACATACTTAACAGAAGTTAGTATGAGGGGCCATAAGCAAAACAAAATGGCAAACCATAATGACTAAAATTATAATCAATTTCAAAACAGGAGGACAAGAGTTGATGGTGGGTGACAACCAACCATAAGGACCAGAGTGTAACTTAATCTAAATAATAAGATAGAAAGAGTAAAAAAAACAAAAGTACCATTGGTTTAACGGATTTTGTAACGGAGTTAAGTCTTAAAACGAAATAAAAAAAAGGAAAAAACAGTTTTTCAGGGACTAAAATGGTTATAACCAACAAACCACAAACACTAAACTTGTAGTTTTATATTATTTTCACCTCCGGCAACAATCGATCCTCTTCCCCTTTTCCGATGAACGACGACCGAATCACCACCTGCTTCTTCTTTCTCTTCACCTTCCGACCACCAACCAGGGGAAGATGACAGGCTTAATTGGCTGGCATTATTCAGAATTGATTATGTGGTCCTCAACCAATTTTCATTTGATCTATGTTTCTTTGTTATTCATTCTTTCATTTTAATCAACTTGTGTTTCTTCTTGCTTCTCAATTTCTTGTATACTTTTTTTCTTTCTTTCTTTCTAAATTTTCATGGCGTGTTGGTTGGATTATGATAAAATTCAAGATTCATACTTACAATTTGTTTGCCCTCATGATCAAGGGCACCCAAATTTATTAGTTTAGAAAGCAACATAACCCTTGGTTAGCTTGAAATTTAGACTTCTTTAGCCTTTGGAGTTTCTTTATCACTAGCCATGAGAATTATTTATTAGTTGACAAAGGAAAATGTATCAAGGTCTTAAGAAAGAATGAATGCTCTCATACCATGAAAATAAAATAAAGTCATTGGAATTTGTAAGTGTATTTTTCAATTTATGCACAAGGATTACAATCACAAAACAAATTGTTATTCTTGGCAATAGGACAATCTTTTCTAATTGCAAGATATATCAACAATTCTTATAATTGGGGCGGAGGACATAATCCGTAAGACCCTACTTCCAAGTGGGATATATTGGGTTATTTGTTTTGGTCGTCTGATGGAACTCTTACACCACATGATATATGTTATATCGGATGAGTTCTTGAAGACTTAATGGGTCCCATGTCGCCACCAGTTCTCTAGAATGTAGAGAACTAGGCACAATTGGCTTGCTTCCTTCATTTCAAATCATCACCGACCATTGGGTTCATTAAGTAAGACTGACTTATTTTTGTTATTTGGTAACTCATGCTCATTATTGGTTTTTAGGTTCGTGATTGACTTTACCTTGGAGTTCATTCAAGCTCCCTATAGCTTATATGCAATCATGATTTAACCTTTGAGCTCATTCAAGCTCCCCATGGTTTATATGTGATACGGCAAAGTAAGAGGACATGTTTATTTATTTTACAAGCCAGGAGTCTTCAGGGAAACAACCACTCTACTCTTTGGGTAGAGGTCAGGTCTGTGTACATCTTACTCTTTTTGAACCCCACTTCGGGGTGGGATATGTTGGATTCTGTTGGTTTGGTATGGTTTATGTCAAAGTAAGAAGTGGAATGAAAATTATTTTTAAATAATATTACAAATGGGGTTTACTTGAATTCTATTGAACATAGAACCTATTCCCCCATACATTATTCTGCATAGGATAGTGGATTTTACTTAAGATCAATGAGATTGGAAGTTAACAAACATTGGATGAGACAAATAGAAAAAAGATATATCCCTAAATGATCCAATGTTTGAGTCAAGTGAGAGATGATGAGACAAGCCTTTATACTTTATTATTTTGGTAAATCTATGGAATAAGTAAGGGAATTGAGAATCTTTAGAGGTTCCAAAGATTTTTTCAAATTAGTTGGAACAATTCTTCACCAAATTAGCTTGTAGTTCAATATGGAAGTAATATATATTTCTTCTAATTCATCACTTTAAGAGATTGAGAGGCATATTAAATTAATAATCAATTCATAATTGGTATATAGATAGTTTCAATAGTAATAGCTAAGAATGAAAGGCATTTGTTGTCTAAACATTGAATGTCTTCTTCTAATATTTAATTTTTTATATGTAAGTGTTCTATTTGGTCAATTAAGGTATCCATGGATGGTACAATGAGGAAAAAGCTATTATTTATATCATCATGAAACCGAGACAATGTCTAGAATGATTGGTGGTATAATCTTGCATTGCTTCCTAGTATCGGCTAATGGCTATATTGCCTCAAAACTAGTTGATATCTTTATAAAATCAAGCTGCTCTTGGTTGCTCTAACTTGGATATGGACTGCTCGCTGACTACTTTGAGCCCAAGCTTTTATCCTTAACCTTGGCGTTTTACGCAAACAAATAGGAGTTTTACATGTGTCATAGTATTAGTCGCACAAGATTTAGCCACTTGGACTTCATTCTATGTTTTGGGAGCGGCATTGGTTTTATTAAATATGTTTGGAAATTTTTCACATTTTAAATGTGTTACTTCTCTCCTACTCATTTGATTGATTGGGTCGACCGGAGAAAATAGAGCCCTAGAGTCTTCTCCTCATCGTCGCATTATTCAGCGCTTGTCTTACTGATGAGCCATTCAGGTATGTCTCCTTCTCAATTTGTATTTTTCAGTTGTTACAAGCATTACTTTCATCGATTTAATGGGAGAGGCAAAAAGCATACCTCGTTAACTCCAAAAATCATTTGGCAACAATGGAAATGAGTTAAACTTGTGATATGTAATTTAAGCCATTCCATAGGAAATCTAGTTTAAACCTGTGATAGTGAATGTGCTAAACTTCATCAGTAGACCTAATCTCCTTCAATTTGATTCCCTGTGTATACTTGCATCTCTTTCTGTCTCCTGATTTGCACATTCCCTATCGCTCCCTCTTTTGCCTTGCTATAAGTGAAAAAAGATCATAAATTTCACATGGTTATGGATTGATCAATTATGATAGCATTAACATTTCTTTTGATGGCTTGCAGCCCTTCTCTGTAGTGTAAACATCAAATATAAATCAATTACCTTTTTGTGCTTTAGAGTTGGGTAATTTCACTAATCTATTTGCTTGGTTGAGATCTACTGAATTTTTAATTCTTGGGTAAGATCAGTCAAACCTTAAAGAACAACATCACGGGAGCCTTTTCTTTTCTTGAGTGAAAAGTGGAAAAGGAAAAAGGCTATTACAATCTTTCAGATTTCAGTATACTTGGATAGTACTTGAGGTTAGATTTTCAGTGATCTAAACAGATTAGTTACATATCATGTTGTAATTTGTTTATATCCTTTTTTTGACAATCATATGATGTGTCCATTAAATTTGGCTTGAACTTGAATTTTTAACATTTCAGGCCCCTTGCTACTTATTTTGAAACATTTAAAATTATTCTCAGGATTTACCCTTTTAGTAAATTTTAATGAATTGTAGATTTTAGAAGAAAAGAGATCTATCGTGTTAAATGTATAAGCAGTTCTAGTATTGTTTGTTGTAAGCAAAAGGACCATTTGTTTACTGTACAAACTTTGTCTACTTTTGGGTTTGTGTAGTTGTTTCTTTGGTGACCATTTGTTAGTGTCCTTGCATTTGTAAAATTCTATTTTTACAAACAGATTCAAAGAGAAACAAGAAAGTAGAATCTTTAGAATTGCAGGAGTCAGAAATGCGTGGATCTACTAGTCTTCAGAACCAGTCACCAGACGTGATGGTATCTATTTATTGCTTGTAGTATTCTCAAAGGTTTTTTTTTGAATGGGTATCCGAGGCTTTGCCCCGACTAATCCCGGCAAGGTTCACCGACAGCTAAAGCATGCTGTCCTGAGTTAATCCCCAGTGGCCACAATCTGGAAGCGACTGGATTCGAACCTGGGGTAGAAGGGTTAACTAGCCACTTCCCCCACAAGCCTTTCAAAGTTTCATGCTTGTTTATTTGATTTAATCATCCGTCTTGGTGTCTTTTGTTTCAGATTGAAGTTCCACCAGAATTAGAAGTCGAAAATTCTGACATAATATGGTCCGGTGGTGCTTCAATTTGCTGTAAGAATCTGAAGCATTATCCAGCTTTTAACAGGAGCGGAACCACAATACCTGTAAGCATTCCCTTCGTTCCCCTTCTTTCTTTCTTTTTTTCTTATGTGTAATCCTTTAATCATATATTAAGCTGTGCAGGACCATTTAATCTGATGGGGTTCCACGTATCTCACAAATCCTTTCCTCTGTTCAGGTTTATTCTTTTGTCTTCATCCTGGCTAGAGACGACAGTCACAACATTGGTTACTTAGAAGACCTATACGAGGATCACAGGAGCCGAAAAATGGTTAGAGTGCGATGGTTTCACCGCACTGAAGAAGTCAGCGGTCTAATTTCTGAGCCTCGTCCTCATGAGGTTATCATCACGCCTCATTTTCAGGCTGTGAGTGCCGAGTGTATTGATGGGCTTGCCACCGTTTTGACTCCTAAGCATTACGAGCATTGCTTGGCTGTTCTTTCAGAAGATTTCTCAGATGGGATATACATGTGCTCTAGGCAGATGAAAAAGAACAAGATCACGCCATTTCCTTTGTCTAGATTGCGTGGTTACTCAAACCAAACAATCTTCTCGGTTTTGAATCTCCCAATCGGCGCCGACAAGCTCAAGCAACCAATACTGTCTAGAGAAGAAAAAGAGGAGGCTGTTGCTTGCCAAGGTACTAAGGAAATTCAAAGTTCTAGAGAGGTTTTAACAATTACAAACTCGGTTTCTGATATTCAGGTAGAGGAAACCCAAATAACTGACCCGAAATTGACAATTAAGTTATCAAGTAAAGGACTTGATGGAATATCTGATCCCCATCATGAGGTTCCCTCTTTTAGTGTTGGTGAAGAGATTGAAGTGCTTAGTAATGATAGTGGGATTCGAGGCTGCTGGTTTAGATGTAAAATCTTGCAGGTGTCAGAAAAGGTTTTGAAAGTTGTATACATCGATGTGGAGGATGTAGAGGGTAGCGGGAATCTAGAGGTATGCAAGTCTTTATGGTGGTTTTCTTTTCGACTAAATGAGTTTAGCAAATGTTTCTTTATAATATTTTTTCATTTGTAGGAATGGGTTCTTGCATATAGACTTGCAGTTCCTGATAAGTTGGGAATGAGATGCTTAGGACGCCATACAATCCGTCCATTTCCTACAAAAAACTCTTCAAATGCTTCTTTTAGCATTGGAGCGCCGGTAGATGCATGGTGGTGTGATGGCTGGTGGGAAGGTGTTGTAGTCGGAACCAACATCCGTGGAAAAGACCCTTTTCATGTTTACTTTCCTGGTATATTCTTGAATTACTACTTCCCATTTTCATTTCATTATCTGCTTATTCTAGTGTGATTTTCTTTAAGAAGTAGGCGTAGAACTTAAATAATAATTCAGTTTTGCACTTGTTTGGGCTCGTAGGTGAGAACAGATTCCAGAATTTTGAGATTGAGAAGCTAAGAACTTCGAAAGATTGGGTTGATAACAGGTGGGTTGAAGTAAACCCAAAGCCTGATGTGCTGAATTTTATACCATCAAATCTGAAGTCTAATATGAAGCTCCAAAGATGCTTAATTTTGGGTGGATCATCTGGATCTGGAAGTGGCTTGTCTTTAGTGAATAATAAAGTCATTGCATCTTCTGAAACTGAAGCAGCTGAAAAGGAGGGAGCAGAAGTATCAGTTCTGAAGAAAATGAAGGGTGTTGCCTTAAAGATGGAGAAGAAGGCATATGTTTAGAAGCAATAGGAAAATAATAAGCATAAGATGGACAAAACTTTGAGTTGAAAAATAGTAAAATGGGCAGTACATATTAGATGGTTTGATTCAGTAATGTGCAAAGTTTCATACTGGCATTGTTGCAACCATTGCAGTGTCTGTGTGGATAAAACTTCTTTTATTCTTTATAGACTTCTGTTAACTGTTCTTTGTGTTGTCTTTTTCGTATTTTGAGCTTACAGTTTTGTTATGTTTTTCATCCTTCTAGCATTGCATTTGCATTAAGTTATCTCGTGGTGGTTGGTTTCTGTTACAAATTGAACATCTTTTAGGCCAAGAAACATCTTGTCTTTTGCTCCCTTTCTTATACTCATATGCTTTTCATTTTATTTGTTTTGATCAACAATGGTGAAAATGTAAAACAAAAGTTGTCTTTTTTGGAGCTAGTTATATGAACGGTATCAAACACTAGTTTTGTAAGGGACGCACAAACAAAACAAAATGAAATCTTCTATAACAGGGAAAAAAATTTGACCGGTTACGATGGATGCGATCACGTAGGATTGATGCGATTCATGGAGGGTGGAGACAATTAAAGGATGGTGACCCGGTCAAAGCTGCCTTTATTGACCGGATGAGTGGTGAAGATCAAGTCTACTTTTCATTTTTTTAGCACTTCTCATTTGAACCTAATACTATATAT
>LUCG01298673.1:0-10919 GCA_001633085.1 Carthamus tinctorius
ATAGGGACCAATAGTGCAATTAAGTGTAAACCACAGGGACCAAATATGTAATTTACTCATTCATAATAAAAGTATCATCTTTGCAAAATATAAATGAAAACAATGTATCTTACCTTCTCCAATTCCCATACACACACTTTAATGAATTTCGATATACCGTAATTCAAGTGTCACGGTTTTTCGAATGAAATAAAAACAGACGAGCGTGTCAAACACTAATACTGATCTGATGGAATTTCAGCTGGTTCCAAACATAACCTTGTTGGTGAAACAAGAAAACGAGCACAAACACCCAAAGCCCCACAGGTGATTGATAATAGAGACATCTGACATCCATATGAGTTGCAGAAGGTACTACAATTATACTAGCTCACTCAGTGTCTCTTCTTCAAGCAGTCAAGATGTTATTCGTTTTAAAACTAAACTTCTAACCAAGCAGATATGTGATAAAAGACGTGAACAAGTTGGAAATATGTGTTGCAGACATGGTCTCTATCACTTAATCAAGTTAAATTGATTTGAAAAGTTATTCATGACATAAGTATATATTATATTTTACCAGGAAAAAGTGTTTAGAATTGATAACACAAAATGAATCAATTTTCTAATCATCCTACTTGTATTCTAATCACACCATGCCAAAATGAACTCAAGACCATCGCAACAAGACCATCTTCAAGACATCCGGTCCAAAAAAGCACAACTAATTCAAAATATTTTGTACTTCAATTAGTTATATGATAATCATCAAACCTGATAACGATTGTGGTCACCTCTTTATAAAATGTATTTGAATATAACGTTCTTTCATTGTCATGTCTTTGTTTTTTTAAATTATTCTTGTAAGAATTATTGAGTAAACAATATATTCCAACTATGATAGTTGGTATCTTTTTATTTTAAATAGAGTTGGTAAAATGACTTTTAAATACTTTAACAATAGTATATTTAAAATATAAAGTCAATCATATTGTTGTTATCCAATCTTATCAAGTTTTGAAAATGAATCATTCTAGATTTCACTCAGAGTAATTTCATTTACGATTAATGACTGTATGTTTCAACTTCAATCATGAGGTAAATCTTTTAGTAACTACAAACAAGTTTTAGGTAAATAAAATTACCCACAACTTTTCATTCAACTATTTGGAGAAAAAAAATCACCCATAACTTAAACAACATTAACATTGAACACAACTCACAGATCTTTACAAAAACATCAGGGACGAAATGGTGAATTCACAATCCAATATCATCAACAACCACAAAACCGTTAACAAATCAACGGC
The DNA here is from genome assembly GCA_001633085.1 of Carthamus tinctorius. Classification (NCBI taxonomy): domain Eukaryota; kingdom Viridiplantae; phylum Streptophyta; class Magnoliopsida; order Asterales; family Asteraceae; genus Carthamus; species Carthamus tinctorius. Next base: position 1,290 of record LUCG01298673.1, read on the forward strand.
CACAAACCAACGAAATTTTTTAAATTTTAATTTTTTTTTATTTTTCAAATTCAATTTTATCAAATTTAAACACTTGAGGGCAAATGTTCATGGGTTTGGTTGATGAAGAGGAGCTCATAGACAAGCCCAGCAATACCACCACCGATTAAAGGCCCGGCCCAGTAGACCCAGTGGTTGGCCCAAGTCCAGCTCACCAAAGCTGGTCCGAATGACACGGCCGGGTTCATGGATGCTCCGGTGAAGGCTCCACCGGCCAAGATGTTTGCTCCAACGATGAAACCGATGGCAATTGGTGCAATTGTTCCCAAATCGCCCTTCTTTGGGTCAACGGCGGTGGCATAGACTGTGTAGACTAGACCGAATGTCATAACGATCTCAAAGACCAAAGCGTTGGAAACCCCAACTCCGGCGGACAATGAAAACGCACCCACAGCCTGCAAAACACGTTTTTTTAAAAATAAATAAATAAATCCAAGATTTGTTATTGAACTAGAGCGAGGTTTGGAGGAAAACCCCACAAAATAAAAAACTAGTTAAAGGAAAAAACACCCTTATAAAAGTATCTCCAACAATTATGTTTAAAAAAGACGAAATTTTAAGTTTTTTATTTTGCTGCCAAAAGTCATGCTATAAGTGCATACAAATCATTGTAGCTACTTATCCATTTTATGCATGTGTGCTATTAGACCATCCGCATTCCACCGGCATGGAGGGCATCAAATGGATCGGTACCGATTGGTACCCCCGGTAATACCGCCGAGGGTAACCGGTATGGGATGAAAATGGCACAGTCGTGCCGGTTGAGGAACGCTACCCACCCCACCCCCTCTCTCTCCTTTCTCTCTATCTCTCTCTTCTTTTATTTTATTTTTTATTTTTTATTAATTATTTAGATTGGTATGAGAGTCAAGACCACTGTGTATGAATTGGTAAGATAGTGGAAAGTTGATGTGGTGCTAAGGTAGCAGCTGGTACCATTAGCAACCAGCATGACCACTGTCGATGGTCTTAGGCTGTGTTTGGCAAAAATAAGCTAGCTTATAAGCTAGCTGATAAGCAAACTTATAAGTTAGTTCATCTAAACATGTACCAAAAGCTAGCTTTTTGAAACGTTACTTTGAGTAGCTTTTGAGGAGCTTATTATAACGTTTTTCAATTATACCCTCATTAATATTAATTATTAAATTCAAAGATACCCTTTTGGTCATTTTACATACTCATAAGCTAGTTTNGTTCATAAGCTAGCTTATCAGCTTAGTTTGCCAAACATAGCCTTAGAGAGATCTTATATATCAAGATAAATCACCTAACTTTATCTGTTTATCTTTATCTGTGGATGGTATTTACGTATGCATACAAATAACTGAGGTTGTTTCATGATATTACGCTATTATGTATACCGTCTAGATAGATGAACAGTTACCAAATCTTTTACCAGTTTTTCGTTTTTTTAAGGTTTCGAGATAAATGATGTTCGAATTCTCACCATGTCATTAGTGACAAACTTGAGTAGCAAGCAAGCGACGGTGGATCCAAGCAGCTGGGCGATCACGTAGACAACGCCACGTAGGAAGGTGATGTTGCCGCCGACGAAGGCGCCGAACGTGACGGCGGGGTTGACGTGGCCGCCGGAGATGTTGGCGGCGATGGACACGGCCACGAAAAGAGCGAAAGCATGGGCGATGGAAGCCGCCACGAGGCCAGCCGGAGTGGCGGCGCCGTCGGCCGTCAGCTTGCTGAAAGCCATGCCGGAGCCCGAGCCGGCGAAGACGAAGAGGAGGGTGGAGATGAACTCGGCTAAGCCGGCTTTGAGAGTGTCCGGGTGGTGGAGCTCATCGTGGCGGCCCAAGGCGATGGCTCGGATCGGCATGTTGATCGGACGGTGGAGAGTGGAGTGTTGGAGGAGTGGTGGAGGGAGGTGCGTTTTAGAGTGTTTTTTTCCCTGGAATGCAAATGAGGTGGTTTTATAGTGGGTTTTGTGGTTATGGTTTACCGGCTACTGCCGGTTTACCGGTTATAATGGCTCTTCGAATTTTTAATTAAATATTATGGATTTTGTTTATAATGGGAAAAGTTTTAAATAATACTCCCTCCATTTTCCACGTATGTGATTTGAATTGCAAATATGGAGGAATAGTTTTCAATTTTAAAAGTTTTATTTAATGACTCGTAAGCTAGTTGTTGACTGATAAGCTAGCTAGAGGTTGATAAGGCTGTACACAGCCAACCCTCCCAACCCCCTCACTTTTTAATGTCACATCAGCTGACACATCAGCTTTTTCTCAACCCTCTCTTTACCCTCCCATAACCCTCTATAACTCTTACCCAACCCTCCCAACCCTCNGAGCCGCTTACCACCTAGCCCGCCGGGCTCTGAAACGGCACACCGGTGCCCGCTGAACCCGCCGGGCCTGGCGGGCTCAACCTGTCCTACCCGCGACCATCGCTACGTGTAGCCTAAGTATTTTACAATCAAAATATCTGGTAAAACTAGCTTAGGGGTATGTAAAATGACGAAAAAGAGTATATTGGGGTATAATGATTAATATTAATAAGAGTATAATTGAAAAGGCTACAAAAAGCTTCAAAAAGCTACCTTCAAATAACTTATCAGAAAGCTAACTTATAAGCTAGTTTTTGTCTATCCAACATGTACATAAAAGATATAGTAACTTATAAACTACTTTTTGTTTACTAAATAACATCTAACTATTTGAAAAGAAAATTCATATCAAAGTGAATCAATTAAAAAACATAAAGGCAAAAAAAAAATAGAAACTTTGCAAGTGTTTACACTAAAAAGAAAGGGGAAGTGCAATGTGTAAAATGTGTTGCTCACTACAATCATGAAAAACACATAAATTCCAACTTTGAAAAATATTTAGATTGTTTTTGGCAATCTAACTGATAAGCTAGCTAATGGCTAATAATGTAGTTAGTAGCTGATAAGTTAGCTTATGAATAAATTATTTTTTGGTAAAAACTAGCTTATGAGTATGTAAAATGAATAAAAAAAATATATATTTTGGGATATAATAATTAATATTAATAAGGATACAATTAGAAAAAACTACAAAAAGCTCCTGAAACAGTACTACTCCAACCAACGTTTCAATAAGATAGCTTATGGTCCATCCAAACATAATTAACCTATAAGCTAGCTTATTTTTGCCAAACACAGCCTTAGATGTGTTTGTTAACTTGATGTTGTATCTAAAATGTAAAAAACATAAACTTTTATAGCATTTAACAAAATGTTTTTCTATATTGTTTCAAAGTGAATAAAAAGGAATTTCATGGAACCAAAGAGTTGATGGTAGAATTACATGTAGGTTCAATCTTTTTGGAGGTAAATGGTTCATGTCAATTTTTAACAATCTTAAAGTTGTATCAATTTTAATTCAATGTAATATATCACATTTGATGGTTTTAAGTTGGAAGTTTTTTTCTTAATTTTTAGTAAAATAGAAGAAAAGAAAGGAAAAAAACACTTTTCAATGATACAAAATACCACTTCTGTGATATTCTTAAAATCGTCTACAATATATTTCATAAAAAAAAAAGTTATAACTGGAAAATCAAACGTCAAAATCTCAAAAATAAAAAATATTTTACCGATTCACTACAATATTTTTCAACGGATTCTCTATTAAAAGAATTTAATACGATTATAATAAATATTTCATTGATTCACTAAGTATTTGTTTTTCAAAACTTTTTATTAATGGAAATATTTTTAAAAATTGTTTTTCTCACACGGTAATCAATTTTGGGTTTTCTACATAGTTGGAGAATTTTTAATTTTTTTTAGATAGTTTCAAAAAAATCATCCATTGGGGCATAAAATTATCACATGCCTTTTTTTCTTATTTTTCTCTGTTTCAAAGAATTTGTTGGATATTAAAACTATAGCTTTTATAATTGATTTCTTTTATGTTGATTATTATGTTTCTTTACTTAATTTTATGTATGTTTGGTTTAAACCTCATTGAATATGAAAATCATACAAAAATCTAACGTCTGCTTAGGTGGTGTCAGAATAGTTCCTGTAACATGCGATATCGCTCGTTTTTGTACTTTTCTTGTGGGCTCCCTCTCTGCCCACGGTATGTACCAAAGTTATGGTTGGGTAATAAAAGTTGTTTTGCCGTTTGAAAAAAATAATAAAATTTATTTTATATATATGAAATTATGAAATATCATATGGTTCCAAAAGTAATAATGTAAAGGAAAAGGGAGCCTACTTTGGAGGAATGAATTGGAGCCACTCTGTCAATCCAGCGCGAATCAATGGATAAACTAAAAAGGGACATGCCACGTTATGCATATTATTCAAAAATTAAATCTCTTTTTTTTTATTTTATATAAACACTGATACGTATCTGCGTACGTTGCAGCGTGAGGTTGTGTATCAAGTATCCAACCATGACAGTTTATACGTAAACTATGGAAAAAGTTTATGTATAAAGTTCAAGATCAATTAGTCAAAAAGATAGAAAAAAGATTCACTCGATAGTGGGTATTCAGACTCATAACATTTGGGCTCGTCTTGAAGGTTTTTGATCTGACGAATATAATGGTATAACTTGTTAGTATGATCTGACGATTATAGCTTTTGGTTATTTTACACAAATAAGCAAACTCAAACATTTTTTTATGAAACTCCTTTTATACACCACATAAGTTGATAAACACTTTTAATCCAGTGCATGTTTGAATGCACCATAAACTAGCTTATAAGTTAGCTTATTGAAACGCTAGTTGGAGTAACGTTTCAGGAGCTTTTATAGCTTTTTTCAGTTATGCTCTTGTTAATATTAATTGTTATAACTCAAGATATCATTTTTAGTCATTTTAAATCCTGGGAGGGGGGGGGTGTGGTTGGTGTCCCAGTCTACCTGGGTTCGATCCCAATGGAAGACAATTGAAAGCATGAGGAGTACTCAGTCCTTAGGCTGGTCCAGTTATAGATTGGGCTGTCCCCCCAACCCAGTCAAATACTATGGTTGGGTTCTAGATCCAGCGTAAGCTAGGCCGGGACAACGGCAGATTAGTGGGCCCGTGGATGCCCGATACCGCCGGGTAGGCGTGCATGCATATGTGTGTGTGTGTTTGTGGTAGTTGTTCGTTGGTTCGATGCCGCTACACCTTAAAAAAAACATACTCATAGGCTAGTTTTTTGCCAAACATAATTTATTTATAAACTAACTTCTCAGCTACTAACTAACTTCTCAGCTAGTTTGTCAGCCTTAGATAACCAATCTCAAATACCCCCTAAGTTTTAAAGTATATAACCTTTTATTGAATATAAGGAGCCATGTGGTATAAGATATGGAATTGGAGAATTATTCGAAATGGATATAAAAGATTGTTGCCCACATCAAAGTTGATTCTCTAATTTTTTTTGTTTTCATTCAATTTTTTAACCGATTTTATTTTTTATAAAATATTTTTGCTTGTAAAATTTATTTAATTGTAAGATTCTAAAAATAATCATTTTAAGAAAAAATAATTTATTTGTTTCAAGCATTGATGAAAATGAGGACCTTGGTGACAAAAACTTGATTTGGATTATTAAAATTGAATATATAAATATATTGATTTAGAGATATGTTTTTCAAATTAAATAACCTAAACATGAATACGATTTATAGCCTCGTTTGAATTTAACCCTGTTTAGAATTGATTTGAATCTTGATCTTCTGATACTGTTCGTGATCAAGTTTTGTCCAACACGAAGCACACGGGGACACTTAAACGACAAGCAAAAGATATAGTTTTTGTTGGTTAATAAAAGCTAGTTTTTATGACAGATTAAATATATCACTTATTGCTTATTATTAAAGTTTGTATTTATAGCAAATAAATGGTAACATGATACTCTTTTAAAAGAAAGAAAAAAAATGATACCATTAACACATTCATAATTGTTTGGTATATCAAAATGATAGATTTATTTATATGTATTTTTAAAATCATTTTGTTAAAGAAACATCCAAATTTACAATTTAGTTTTTTTTAAGGATATAATTATTTGATTTTCAATTACATACTGCATTTTTAAACACCACTATTAATTAATTTTTTTATTTAGTTAAAAATAGAATAAAATTATATAAAAATCGATATAATGATTGAAATAAAAGTGGATGTTTTTTTAAAGAAAAGAGAAGAAACTTAGGCAAAGAGCTTTGGCATGACCATCATCTTCGCCAAAAAATCCAAATTTTTTTATTAAAACACTGACAAGATGCTAGCAGAAAAATAAAAGCGGAATTAATACGTGATTAAAAATTTAAAATTTATCCATAAAAACGTTAAAATTTCTATTAAAATTTCTTAAAGTATCTTATCCTCAATCATTCTTGCATGCATAGTATATTAGGGGTAAAGGAATAATTGCATTTGGTTATCAACTAAAATATATTATCCACATTTAATTAATATCAATAAAGCAGTTTTAATTAGTCCATGATAAATTTCCCACTTAGTGCTTCCAATGTGCATGATTAATTAATTAATTAATTCCACTATTTAATTATGAGTATTTGTCCCTTTTTGGAAATTTGAATTGAAAATTGTACACTTTTATTTGTAAAATGTCAAAATTTGTAAAAAACGTGTTGCGTTAGGTATATGTATATTAAATTAATTCCCACTTGTACATGTAGGTATACAAATACTTGCATAATTTTAAATATTGTCCATTTAAAAATAAAACAAAAAATTTATTAAGATTAAGCAACAAAAAATACAATAAAAAAGAAGTATCGTACAAGGTGCATCTAACACCTTAGACAAATCTTATATCGTCGTAGACATGAGAGATACTGGGTTCATAAGTAAACGTTTGTCTTGCTAAACATAACGCGTTATGGAGCCACAAACATATCAGGTTTTTGGAACTCTGCAGTTAAGCATGCTTGGATGGGGGCGGTACTAGGATGGGTGACTCCCTGGAAACTTTTCGCTAGGTCGCCGGAAACAAAGAAATGAGTTAGTAGGATAAAGCGAACAATATTGCGTCGTGATAGATGAGATGTTACAGTGCAGCAACCCCAAAACAAAAGGGACGGTACAAGAGCAACCAACCTAAACAAAATTAATCGTTGAATAAACAAAAGTAATAAAAGATTTGAGGTATGACGTGATGATAGGATCGAGTCTAGACTCTTAGGAACCATAGAGAGATCAAGACGTATTTAATGCATAAATAACTTCTAACATTCTTTATATCTTATGTATTAATTATAAATGAATTCGTATGTTTTTTACTATTACTTAATAAGTCACTGAAAGTAAACAATTTATAAAAGGTTGGATCCTAAAAAGGTATAAAAAATTTAATATGACATTACAAAAAATGTGCATTCGGCCATAACATGCCACACGATTGACGTGACGTGAAACACGAGGCTTTAACCATGACAGCTACTGTGATAAATCTTAAAAACACGGATACAAATATATATATGTCCATACTTATATATTTACCTAACACTTACTTGATAAGCGCTTGTGTTGTGTTTTTATGTAGGAAGGAAACGGAAAGGAAGGTAGAAGGAAAAGAAAAGAAAAAAGGTTGCTTTTTCGAGTTTTTTTAAGGAGAGAAAGAAAAATAAAGATAAGAAAAATAAGGTGGATTTTTTCGTCCAAAATGCTCCTTATAATGGCAAAAAAGGAAGGAAAGGAAAGAAAATAATTTTAAAAAAATTAAAAATATTTATAAAGTTGCATATATACTCATAAATTACATTCTAAGTATAAAATAAACAAGGGTATATTCGTAAAAGTAGTATCTTTCTTTTCTTCTCTTATGTCGAAGAATATGAAAATTTACTCTTTTTCGTTTCTTTTCCTACTTTGTTAATAGCACAACTAAAACTATTTCTTTCTTTTCATTTCCATTCGTTTATTTTTTTTCCTCTCCCCTCCCTTTATTTTTTTCCTTACAAAATTCGAGAACACAACATTAGGAGTAAAGGTCAAAACTTCCACTTAATGGTGACATTTTAGTGCATTAAAACAACATCTTACATAATGTATTATGTAGTAAACGTTTACTTGATAAGAGTCATCACTTTCTAATGCCGATAAAATTCTTGGTCTTTACCATTGCTCCTACTAGGTAAAATTCTTAATCATTATCACCTTTAAAAAGATAAGGTAAAACGACCCAATAAAGATTTATCAGGTAGACGTTAGTAAACATCCTTTTTTTAGATAAGGTTCATCTAGACTTCGTCTAGACTACATCCTTGGCAATATGGAACTGAAATTAAATTCGGCCGTCTGAGACTAAGCCTGACCACAAGATGCGCACGAAGGGATTCGAAGGGTGAATGGGATACCATCCACATTCCCCACAGGCCTTACCGCTACGCCACAAGCCTTGTGGTTCGTTAGTAAACATCCTTAGTCTAATTAATATTTTATTTATCAAACAAAACCACTAATCTAATACAAAAAGTGATTCTTTTAAATTTTATTTAAGACTACTAACAGTTTAATATCATAATTTTGTTTTTATATACAATATGAAAAGATTATTCCAAAGCATATTCTATACATATGATATATGAATATGAATGATAAAGATGACATGTATGCATGATTCATCATCTACCACATCAAAAGTCATATGCATATCTTCTAATGTAACACCATACGCAACAAAAATTTATTATGCTTATTAATTTGCTTATCTTATCTAGATACATATTAACATATATCAATCAATTCAAATTTATGATTTGGATCTTTTGAATTAAAGGATGTTTTGGTAATGAGAAGAAGTATGGAGAGAAACCTAGAACTTGTAGGAAAAACAAGAGAAAAAAGATTATGGACGAAACCAAACATATATATATATATATATATATGTTTGTTGTATAACCGAAAGGAATTGCCAGAGACGGGTGTTTCGTCGAATTATTCCAATGACTAAAGTGACTTGTGAGACGACTTTACCTGCTTAAGCCTTTGTTTCCTAAAAGTTTGGTGTCCCAGATCCAAAGTGTAACGCATGTTGTCGTGTGACTTTAATCGCATGTGAAGTTGTTTTGGCCACTGAGTGCACAGTTCTACCTTGCAATCAAACTTTGATCCAAGACCCAGTCTTTTAACATTTAATATGTAAATGTCATTTGCAAAACCCAATCAAAACATCAAGAATGTCATTCCTTGGTTCATTTAGAGAGAAGTAGGGAGAGTGAATCAGTTGTTGTGTGTCTTGGAAAGAGGTGCAGACCCGAATACATACACTGGAAAAACCGAAACTGACGAAACTGACAAATTAATTCGTAATAAAAATGCTAATACGAATTAAATTCAGTTAATGAGTTTCAGTTACAGAATCTGTCAGTTACAGAGGCTGTTTCGGTTACAAAATTTTAAACTGGGTCAAAAAGAATTTTGGCAAAAACTGACCTTATACCATTTAGGAGATTATGAAAAGGGTAGCATTATTTGCATCATCTTTAATGGCAAAATCATGTTAAATCGGGTATTGAGAATGTAAAAAATAGATTTTAATACTGATATGTGTGAAAAGAAAACCAATAGATAGAGGGGCTGTTTGGTAGTTGCTGAATGGTTTAGTGCTGGATGATTAAGTGGTCAGAATGATTA
>LUCG01298717.1:0-13557 GCA_001633085.1 Carthamus tinctorius
GTACATGTTTGGATGGACTAGCTTATAAGCTAGCTTATTTTTGCCAAACACAGCGTTAATGTTCATTAAGGTCATAATTTTTTTGTGAACTTTTTTTTAAAAAGTAGGATTTCTATAATCATTTGACACATTATTACATATACATACATACATAAAACACATGTGCGATTATATATAAACACACACCCACACACATTTTCATATGTAAGTGCCATGCCAATAACCATGTAACAACTTTTTTATATAAAAACAAATATATAGCTTCAAAATTAACAAGCATATTTTAGGTGCTCATTTTATTGTATAAACTATATGATTTGTCCACAATCGTATCAAAATATTGGCGTTTAGAACTTTCGTGTACATAAAATTTACGATTTAATCCACAATGTTGTGGCGTACTGGTTAAGGTCTGTGGGGAGAAGTGGCTAGTTAACTCTTCTACCTCAGGTTCGAATTCAAGCACTTCCAGATTGTGGCCACTAGGGATTAACTCAGGGTAGCATGCTTTAGCTGTCGGTGAACCTTGCCGGGATTAGTCGGGGCAAAGCCTCGGATACCCTTCTAANTTACGATTTATATTTTTGAAGGTTTAAAAAAGCGTGAGGCATGGTGTGGCGTAGCAACGAGGTCAAGCCTTAAGCCTTATGACGCGACGTCTTCCAAGGCATGATATACGGTGGCAAATTTGTATGTCATATATAGAATTATACATATACATATATGGTTTATATAAACTATTTTAATCAAATAATGATATTAAAAATGTATAATCATATTAAAAGAAGAAAAATCATATATTATTATTATTATAAAAACAGTATTTAATTGAATATGTAAAATAAAACTTACGAATGTAATTTTACAACTTCATTTTGATCGTGAGACCATGACGTTTATGAATTCGTGAAATTGTGGGTGATGGGATTAGATACGTTTATAAAAGCGTAACAATTAAAGTTAAATATGTGACAACACAAAAGATAAAATAAATAACAAAAAATATTTTTTTTTTTTGAAAAAAAATTCACGTCTTACAAAAAACGCGCGCTGCGGCACGATATGGCGCGCCTTGAGGCGCCATGGCATGAGCCACGTCTTATAGAAACGCTATGGGACATTTCGTAACGCGGAGACGCGTCTTGCATCATATCGTGCCATGACGAACCTTTTTGAACACCGATATTTTCATACGACACTAAATGGTATGGTTTGTGATTTTAAATCACATAACCCGAAATATAAACCGCATCGCATTACATATTTACTATATACAGACAAAGGATTGTAACGAGAAGTTGAGTTTACGTAAGAAGTAGAGAAAATGGATTTGAACCCTTGATATTTTAATCTCAAGCCCACCTATAAATTTGGCTTGACACGGGGGGTTGATTTGATGCATCTGATCTCAATGCATCAAACGATTGATATCATGCTAACTCAAATTTTAACTAGAATCCAACCCTAGATATAGGGTTGGGTTGGGTTGGATGAAAAGTTGATGTAAACGTAAGATTAAGGGGTTGTTTGACAGTTGCCGAAGGGTTTTGGTGATGGATGATCAAGTGGCCAAAATGATTAAGTGCTGGTGAAGACTGAACCTGTTTTCACTTCTGAATTTTAAGTGGTGGTGCTGAAGACTGAAACTGAATCTTATAAGACTGTTTGTGTTTTCGAAAACTGTCAAACATTTGTATCTGATTTTAAGGTACTATTTTATTAAAAGCATTATTCATAACAACTAAAATCAACTGAAATGAACAATTCAAATTAATTAATGAATTTAGAGAACAATCTAGCAGCTTAATGTGCTTTATAGAACAATCCAAACAAGCTCAATGAGCTTTATAGAACAATCCAAACAAGTCAAAGTTTAATGAACAATCCAAACAAATCCAAACAAATCCAAACTTAATAATAGTGAAAAAGTGAACAAAAAGTGACTAGACTATCACTTTTTCGGTAAGTGGTTATTAAGTGATAAGTGACACTTATCACTTAAAAAAACAAACAATCTTATTGGGAAAACCACTGACTGAATAAGTGGTTGTACCCCAATAAGTTCTAACTAAGTGATAAGCCCAAAAAACAAACAACCCTTAAGAGACTCTTATGATATAATGCAAAATGAAATGTGGTTGTTTGGTAATTGTCCAAAATAAAACCAAGACGTCGAATGATTAAGGGAGACACAAGATACAAAATCATTCAGATGATTTTAGAACCATTAAGAGGCAATTGTTTCTTGTTTTTTTTTGTCAAACAAGATTTACATCTTAGCGATTAAAAAATTGCCTCTTAATTTTTTTCCAACGCCAGAACACATACATCCAACTAACCTACTCCTAAATCTACACCACGGGACTCGAACCCACAACCACAAGGGAAGGGAACACCTTATAAACACACCAAATGCCGCTAGGCTAAAAGCCCGTTGGCAAATTTTTTTTTTTGCCTCTTAATAGAACCATTAAGAGGTAAATAAACAAATCCTTAAAGTGATCAACTGCTCGGATCCACTTCTCAGCTCTCACGCTTTTCACGTTAAACTCAACTTCTCACACGATCATTCACCAGACGGCTAAAGATAAATAACACATACAACTTATCTAATTTATCCATATCCAATCAAACCAAAACGGTTAATAACTACTTCTCATGCTTTTGCACGTTAACCTCAACACCTTTCAACCATATTAAAGAAGTAAAACCAACAAACTTTAGTGCATATTTAAGAAAAAGATATAAAAGTTAGGGGGTTGGTATGCAATTATCTCCAACTTATCAAAAAGCCAAATTTGGGCGGACAATAAACAAACATTTTCTGTTACAGTTCTTCTTGCATTTTGAGCTCAGTTTTTTTATTTCAAATTTCTGCTAAAAATAGCAAGCAGATCCTAGCGGTTACCAAATTTCTCCACTGATATCATAAATTATTTGGTAGTACCTTCGATCTTCTTGATCAGAAACCATTTTCGATTGAATTTCAATTCCAATGTCAACAGTTACCAGTAGCTGTTCTTTAATCCCTCAATTCCGTACTAATGATTTACCATCTTCAAGTGCTCCTAAACCCTATCGATTCGGTTCGATTCCGAAAGCATGTCGAATCAGGTATGTTTTTCAGTTTCAGCTTTTTCAGCTGATTAATCAGTGTTTTCTGTTGGTTCAGAGGTGGATTTGTTGATTTAGGTATGGAATTTTGTGGATTTGTTAGTTTAGGGGATAAGTTGGTCTTTTTGTGTTTGTGTGATGATGATGATGATGATGTGCAGATGTCAATCAACAAGTACAGATGAGAAGAGAAATAAGAGTAGGAATGTTTTGGATAATGCAAGCAATCTGCTGACTAATTTCTTGAGTGGTGGAAATTTGGGTAACATGCCTGTAGCTGAAGGTGCTGTCACTGATTTGTTTGGAAAACCTCTTTTCTTCTCTTTGTATGATTGGTTCATGGAGGTAGTTCTCTTTTACTTTCAGTTTGTATTCACATATGCATATATACACATGTGGACGGAAGTTCAAACGAAAGCTCAAATTTGATTGTGAATATGAGGACAACCGAGAGCATGGCACGTGGCGTATTAGGTTTGAATAATGCGACACTGGATAATACCGAATGTTGTATTATTCAGTCTGAATATTGTATTATTCACCTTGAATAATGCATACTATTCAGTCCGAATAATACATTCCGAATAATCTTGTATTATTTGGACTGAATACGAGCCGAATAGGACGCATGGCGCGTTGTCGGCTGTCTTCACGTTCGCAATCAAATTTGAGTTTCCATTTGAACCTGAATTAGGTACTAGTAACAACACGTAAATCATGAATTAGGTAATAGTAACACGCAAATCATGGAGACAGAGTTTGAAACTCGATTTGTTATTGTTTTGCTTTTGTGCATTTGATGGTTGTTACTGATTTTTGTTTGCTGGACAGCACGGCTCGGTTTATAAACTTGCGTTTGGTCCAAAAGCATTTGTGGTCGTATCAGATCCTATTGTGGCCCGATATATTCTCCGTGAAAACGTATTTTCATATGATAAGGTATGATGCATTTCTTAGATGTTCATTGATAATGAGAAAAGATAGTTAGAGCTATTATGCAGGGAGTTCTCTCATATATGCAGAATAATGTCATGGCAATCCTTATAGAGTTATTTGTTTCACATTCTACCAAACGAGCCCAGTATATCCCGCTTGGAGGTGGGGTTTGGGGAGGATAAGATGTAGGCAGACCTAGCCTCTGCCCTAATAGTAGAGTTGCTAAGTAAATAATTATTTTGCAGTACGGAGAGATGAGCACTATAGAAGTATGTATGATTTATGATGACCATCTTCATATTTCTATATAATACTTATTGCATCATGTAGGGAGTTCTTGCTGACATTTTGGAACCAATTATGGGGAAAGGACTTATTCCTGCCGACTTAGAAACTTGGAAGCAAAGGAGAAGAGGTAATTTAGGTTGTGGTTACATGTTTATGGAGGTCCAATCATATGTTTTTTGGGTAACCGTGGGTATCCGGGAAAAGTTGCATGCATTGACGGATCTTCGGGAGACCATGAATGGCCTGGAGTCATCGCAGGTGAACCTCCATGGCCACAAGGGCTTTGGCAGCGCTTGGATTCGAACCGGGGGAAGATGAGATTTCCATTACATCCCCCTGAACCTTAAAGCAGTGTGTCAAAATCCGTGTCAAAATGTTAGATAGTCACATATATCTATAAGGGGACGTTTTGGTTCGTAGAATGGAATTTGATTGAATTGGAATCTATCAAAAGAATTTGACTTTGAAGGAATTAGAATGGAATGTGACCATGCGTTTGGTTGGTAGGAATTCTATTCCTTCACTTAACCCAAGGATTGATGAACTCCTTAAATTGTGGAATTCAATGGAATCCAAAGGATTCCATCAAGTTCATTCGGTGAACCAAACATCACTAAGGAATTTGATTAAAGGAATCTGTCATTCCAATTCCGTCAAATTCCTTTGAATTCCGCAACCAAACATCCCCTAAGTTTCTCTTAGGCTTTGCTATGACTATGAGATGGTAACATGCTTAAGGTTGATGTGTACTATTGTGTGTTGAATTTTGACTTTCTCACAGTTATAGCTCCTGGGTTCCACACCTTATATTTGGAAGCTATGGTGAAAATGTTTGTCAAGTGTTCCGAAAGATCAGTATCCAAACTTGAGAAGCTTCTAGAAGCAGAGAACTTGCAAGGAGGGCAGGAAATCGAGTTGGATCTTGAAGCAGAATTCTCAAATTTAGCACTTGACATAATTGGTCTTGGTGTTTTCAATTATGACTTTGGTTCGGTCACAAAAGAATCTCCTGTCATTAAGGTCTAGTCTATGATACATGGTTTAATTTCCCTTACGCCGTGTTCTAAAAAATGGAGAGAAGAAAAGAAATTAGTGTTGTTTTTCTTGTAAAAGAGATGATCTAAGCTGGTTTGTATTCCGCTCTTTTCAGGCAGTATATGGCACCCTTTTTGAAGCCGAGCATCGTTCTACTTTCTACTTTCCTTACTGGAAATTTCCCCCGGCTAGATGGCTCGTTCCCAGACAAAGGAAGTTCGCTAGCGACCTCAAGATCATCAATGATTGTCTTGATGGTCTCATACAAAATGCAAAAGAGACAAGACAGGTGACTGATCAATAAAACCAAAGAATGAATTTTAGGGTCTGTTCGTTAGCAGCTTAATGGGACTCACAACTTATTCGGTTAGTTGTACATGACTGTTTGGTAGTGGCTCAATGATATAGAAAGTGGCTTACTTAGTAAGCTTCTAGGGAGAGCTTTTTGCAGAAAGCCAAGTTTTTTCCAAACTTGCCCCTCCCATCGGTTAAAATCTTCTCAAGGAGACTTGTTGTTAACTTCAGGGTCCCATAGGATTAGTCTAAGTTGTGCATAAGCTGGCCAGGACACCCATGGTTACCAAAAAGAAGTTTATATTGGGTGTATCTTATAATCTGATGTTGCCACCCTATACGTTATTAGCATTAGTTGTAACTTGCTAAGTCATGAGATTAGACTACCAAACACGATGCATGAGCCGTTGTCGGGTTGTTATTTAAAAATGTGAAAAACGGTCATTGGCAGGAAACGGATGTCGAGAAACTGCAGGAAAGGGACTACTCAAATCTCAAGGCATGTTAATATATCCCCATGCCATAGTTGATGATCGTTTAAACTTATTTGTTTCACTACCTTATGCTTGTAAGTTATTTCAGGATGCAAGTCTACTGCGTTTCTTGGTGGACATGAGGGGAGTTGATGTTGATGATCGTCAAGTAACTCCGTTCACCCTTTCTTTAAATAATAATCTAATTTTCTATAATCCGAATCAATGCTCGCAAACTGCTAGTATCGTATTTGTTGTTTGTCAAAATAATATGTTTACAATCTCATGTAACAAACAGCTAAGAGATGATCTGATGACGATGCTTATTGCTGGCCATGAAACAACCGCTGCTGTTCTTACTTGGGCTGTCTTCCTTCTGGCACAGGTATGAAACACCCATATACATTCTCATTTTGATCTATATATGATGCTTTCAATTTCCCAAAAAAGGAAGTCCAAAGATAGAGATACAAGGATATATTTATGGCCAAAATAAATGTCTGATGAGCCACCATTCTGCAGCATCCCGACAAAATGAAGAAAGCACAGGTCGAAGTCGATGGGGTGGTTTCACAGGGTGGTATAACTTTGGAGTCGCTTAAAAAGCTAGAGTACGTTAAAATCGTCTGTATCACACAAGGCTTGTTTAACATATTTGGTAGATCGTTCGACTGATTTCTCTTATTCTACCTTTTTGTAGATACGTTAGACTCATAATTTCAGAGAGTCTGCGTTTGTATCCTCAGCCTCCATTGCTCATCAGACGTTCTCTAAAATCAGATCGATTGCCAGGTGATATCTGGTGTTGATACAAATAAATAAAATTTTTAATTCTTTTAAGTTGCTAATACTATGAACTTAATTGAACTTTTAACAGGAGGTTATATGGGTGATGAGGAGGGATATCAAATTCCTGCTGGGACAGACATCTTTATTTCAGTAAGTAATCAACTGTTGCCATTTCGAGATTGTTGATGTTGTTATTTTGGTGATTCGTAATATCTTGTTAATGTTTGAAACAGACATATAATCTCCATAGATCTCCGTACTACTGGGAGAAACCAAACGAATTTGAACCTGAGAGGTTTCTAGTTCAAAGAGAGAGCAACGGAATTGAAGGGTGGGCTGGTTTTGATCCATCTCGAAGCCCTGGAGTTTTATACCCGAATGAGGTTTATACGATACATCCCTTCATCTATATTGATCGAGTGTCTGTGTATATATAGGCGAATATGGTTAGGTTCCGGGGAAAACCTCAAAAAGTTAGAAAGTTGAGGAGCACCCAGGTAGCCCATTTATCTGCACAGTATGCATTTGTGCATAAAAGTAAATTAAGTTGTTTTTTGATTTTTATGAACAATTTAATTGCTTGTACTCACAAGTGCATACTGTCCAAATGAAAGGCTAACAAGGTATTCTTTAGTTTTCTAATTTTTTTAGGTTTTCCCCTAAACCTCCCCTTTACGTGTGTGTGTGTGTGTGTGTGTGTGTGTAAAAATGTGGGATTCTAACAAGTGGGGTTGGTGGTTTCAGGCTGTATCAGATTTTGCATTTTTGCCATTTGGTGGAGGACCAAGAAGATGTGTTGGAGACCAATTTGCACTAATGGAATCAACCATAGGATTAGCCATGTTATTACAGAAGTTTGATGTGGAGCTCAAAGGATCTCCAGAATCTGTGGAACTTGTCACAGGAGCAACCATTCATACAAAGAATGGACTTTTCTGCAAATTAAAGAAGAGATCTCACATTCACTAACATACATCAAAAGTATTTACCCCTCTCTCTCTCTCTATATATATATATATGTGTGTGTGTGTGTGTGTGTGTGATATCTTGTAGAATTGACATATTCTAAAAGAGGACTCCTTTTTCAAAAGTCTAGTCATCTTCTTCTAGAAGAGTTGATCTTGGCTTTTGATAATGTTATTTACCTAACTATGCATTTGGCCTAAATGGCACCAATCTCTTGACTTGTGACCAGAGACTTAGCTTTCTCGTGGGACCGACCCGAATGGAAAGTTCTAACTTTATTAGTCTTCGGTTAGTTTGCGGGCGGGGGTAAAAGGGTCATATTTGGATTCTAAACAATGTTACACAAGAATGCCTAAAACTCTCCCAGAAAGGTATGGATCTAAAAGTCATTTGAATCAGAATGTGAATCATAACATGGATAATGTGAATGAATCTTAGATGCTTCTAATTTTATTGTTCTGTAACAAAATATAGATACAATCCCAATCAAGAATATGAATCCTAAACAAAGACCCAAAAAAATAGAACCCTCAAATTACAATAATACCCCTCACCATATGAACACCAATCAAACTAGAAAGAACATCAATATGAACAAAAACATAACATACCAAGGGTACAAACCATGATGCACAGGGTACAACCACCATCCCGGTCACCTACTTCCAAGGTCTAATGGACAAGACGATGATGGCGATGATGATGAGCAACAGAAGGATCGCAAAACAAGTCCACTTCCTGGTATTCTTCTGCTTCTTCCTAGCTTCAACCAACTGGTTCGTTCCACGGGTCACGTAAGAGTTCGCCCTGTTCACATGGCTCTCGATATCGTCGAGCTGCTCCCCTTGATGCTCCACCAGCACCGCCATATCCATGAACACCTGATGCAGCTCCTTAAGGTTCCTCTCGATCACCGTCACGGCGTCATGCCGTTCCTGGATCTCGAGCACCGTCTCCATCACCTGACCTCTCCCTTGCTCCCGAATCGCCTTCTGTAAGAAGGTCTCGCTTTGGCCGGTGGAGATCAGGTCATCAACCGTAGCCTCGTCCGGATTCTCGCCGGTGACGGTGAAGTACCTGTTGGAGATATGCTCGTTAACACAACAAAAATAATATCACTAAAATGCATGGGCCTATTGGGTCGTACACAAAGTTTTGGTCATGAAAAGCGAGAAACATCGGACCTCCCGTGTTATTTGTGCACCGAATAAAATTTTCGAATTTTATGAAGGTGCAATTGTATTATTTTTTTGGAGGTGACATCATATCATTTTCAAAACTTCAAAGGATGCACCTAAAAACCAAAAGCTTCTATCGGAGTCAACCAAAAAAAACAAAAAATTCACCCAACATCAATCAAAAAACCGAAAAATTCACCCGACATCAACCAAAAAATCTAAAAATTCTTTCAAAATCAACCAAAAAACCTAAAAGTTCTCTCAAAATCCATTAAAAAACCTAAAAATTCTCTGCAGTCAATCAAACAACCCGGAAATATCTCCCGATTTAACCAATAAAAAATCAAAAAAAAGGCCTATTGAAGTCAACCAAAAAATGGAGAAAAAAAAATCTCTCGAAATCAACCAAAAACTTAATTATATGGTGCCAGCGATTGAAAATTTGTCATCTGTCCCTAACAAGAAATTATTTTGTTTTAATTAAAATGGGGTTACCGGTCACCGGAGGGACTAAGGGGCGGCTAAGTGCTTATCGGGTCAATTTACCTTATGGGATGAACATGATAAGGACTACAATCTTACCCGGTAAGAGCGATGACATGAACCGAGACTTACCCGGTGAGAGCGTACCGGGTAAATTGTTGCATACAATACCGTTTTAAGAGACTAAAATATTGTCCGATATGGTAGGTGATAGTGTTCAATTTTACCGGTAAGTGCTTAAGTAAACGGCCCCTAACTAACTAGTATTTATTCTATTAATAATAGACGCAATCCATACCGTCGTTGGACGGTCTCCCGGTGCTCGGCGGACATCTTCGACCGGAGGTCATTGAACGATTTCATCGACGACTGGAGCTGCTTGCGGAGGCCGCTGACGACGGAGGTCCGCGTGCGGTCGGTGGAGGTCCCCGGCCCGCATCCGGGGAGGCTCCGGTTCGTCGCGTTGGACCGGTCCAGCGACTCCAGAAGGTTCTTGATGAGCTTGGCCTTCTTGAGCGACGACGCGACGTCGTTGTCCATCTTGGTCCTTAGGGTTTTGATCGAGTTGGCGCTGTGCAGGGTCTTGCTGGTCTCGTTCGACGACTGGAGTTGATCGTGGAGCGATTCGAGGGCCTTGAGCTCTTCTTTGATCTTCTCGACGTCTTGGAAGAATCCGTCGAGGCTGGCGCCGTCTCCGGCGGCGGCGGTCCCCATCTCGATGTCGCCGGTCCGGCCGCCGGAAAAGGAGCGGGAAAGGAGATCGTTCATTTTGAATTTTGGGGTTTTTTTTTTTAGAGAAATTGGAGGTGGATTTGATGGAAGAGAGGATGGAATTGGAGGAATTTGGAGAGGGTTAGCGAGATTCTTGTAAGGATTAGGATTGAAAAACGCGGAGGAAATTTGACTTTTCCATGGCGGATGGCTGCTTCTGGTGGACTTGGCGTTGGTCCTCGGGTGATGGCGGTCTGCCAAGAAATTTCGATAAACATGGATATATACATGTAAATAATTAATTAAAAAACAAATAATTAACAATCAAGATTCTTTTAGAAAAAATCATATTTAATTCTAAAACCGCGGTAACATCTTGGGAGTCTGTGGATGGGATCCCAGTCTACCCGAGTTCAATCTCAAGGGGAGTCAATTGAGGGCATAAGGAGTATTCAAGTTCTTGGGTTGGTCGAGCCATTAATTGGGTTCCCCTAGCGGCTAGCATAGTCAAAGACTGTGGTTAGGCTCTAGGTCCAACGTAGGCTGAGCCGAGACGGCGATGGCTTGATGGGTTGTTCGTAGATGCCCGATACCGTTGGGAATGTGTGCGTGTGTTTTCGTGATGGTCGTTCGTTAATTTGATGCTGCTATGTCTTCCGAAAAAAAAAGTTTATTGTTGAGATAATAAAAGATATTTCTTTTTTTTAATAAGGGATAGGATAAATATGTACTCATATGCATTGTTAACTGAGCCATGCTTGTTAATTTCAATAATAAATTTATGTAGGCGTGGGTAGAAGTTCAATCGATTCAATTAAAATCGATCGATTCAATTAGAACCGATCGATGATAACTAGATATTCAATTGTAATCGGATCGGATTGGATTAAAAATTTCAACATCCAATTTGAATCGGTCGGTTTGTTGATGACAACCTAGAACCAACCAAAACCAACCGATCCAATCCAACTATCTATCCGATCATCATCATCCAACTACCATCCAATTGTCATGCAGTTGTCATCTAACTATCCATCCATTTGTCATCCAATCAATAATTAATTTTATTTTATACATAGAGAAAGGTTCATGCGAGAAACATAACTTTTTAAGAGAACGTGAGAACGAATCTCAACCACTCATCCGGTCAATAAAGGCGGCTTTGATCGGTCCCCCCTTTAATAATCTCTACCCTCCCATGAATCACGTCAATCATCCCTGATCACGTCCATCATAACCGAAGATGTGTGGCTGAAATTTGTCCACACGTTCTCTTAAATTGATATGCTTCTCGTATGAACTCATCTCTTTATACATATATAATAATAATAATAATAATGATAATTATAATAATAATAATAGTAGTAATAAACAAATTAATCACCCATTGTACGTCGGACGAGTTCAATCCTATCTAGTCCAATTAATATTGGTTGGATCAATCCAATCCAATAGATATCCAATAAGAACAATGATAGAACCAAACTAATCCAATCATCATTTGGATTGGAAAAATCCAGCATCCAATGGATGATTGGATAGGATCGGTTACCCTCATTGGATGTCAACTAATGAACTTTCCTAAATTTATGTGAACGGATAAAAATGTATTATTTTCTTTTTTTTGAATCAAAGATTTGGATAACCAGATTAATCATTTTAACCTTAATAAACTAAGCATTCTTTAACAAGTTCATTTTACCAATTTCAACCAACATCTTGGTTTCAATACAATCAAATACCGATATAATCAACCATGGTGAGGTAATGAGGTACATAAACTAGAAAATACTGATTAAATCTTTACAATATAATCAAAACAGTTAACACCAAGCAAAGAAGAAAAGAGAGCTTAATGGAATTAAAGTGCTTATAGTGTCAAGGTTGAAGCATCAAAAGCACTTTACTGTGGTGGGCTAGAAGTACCTAGATCAATAGTCGATCCTCCGACATTTACGTCATTTAGAAGTTGTTTATTGTTTTAAGCTGCTTCTTCCTTTTCTCATATGAGAAGCAAAGGTTGACTGGAGTCGTCGGTGTTACCGGTTGTCGGTTGTAGGAGAGAAGAGAAGGAACTATCTTGTCAGAGAAGCGAGGCTGGCCTAGGAACAGGGTTTCACTAGGGTTGTTAAGTGTGTTAAATGAAGGGGTAGGAGTTGTCATTTTGCTGGTTGAATCCGGACAAGTGAGGTTTTCTGATCTGTTCGAATACGATGACAAACTTTTCTTTAATCTATAAGTAAACAACCTAATACGGTTGTCCGAACAAAACCCAACATACCAGTAAAAATAAAATCGACATAGACAACTTATTAGTTTATTGCGATGCATTGTATGTATACACATTTACTATAATCTTAAATCCTACCATTTTATTTGTTGAGTTCTTTCAAATCAAGAAGAAATGATTAACCATCACTCATAATCTCTATATTAAATATAAACTTCGATTTTTCTCTTTTATTAAGAAATTGTATTAACAATTGGTTGCATTACATATAACTTAATATTGGTCATTTTAACCAGCTTCGTTCAGTTATATCATGTCTTATCAAACGCTGAACACCTGTCATACCCATGTATGCATACCAAATGCGTCTGAAATGTCAAACAACCATCTGAGTTCTGACACACTGATTAAGTCTTATGAAAAATCCCATCTACCCTGGATTTGATAGATGCGTTGTCCAAACCCTTGTGGATATGGATGTTTATTTACAACGACTCTAGGCCATTTGTACTTATAGTTGTCTGTGGGATTATTCGATGTGCGCGTTACGGATATACACGATTACCAAAAAGGGAAAAAAAACTTAAATGCCAAACATCCAATTTGCAAATAGATGGTATTGAAAAGGTGCTAACTCGCTTACGTGAAAAACATGTTAACTCGTTTAATATATGATATTAATTATGTTGGTAACTTTTTGTAAATGTTACGTCTTAAAAAAGTTGCATGTATAAATAAAATAAACGACATTAAATAAAATTTTAAGAAAATAATAATAACAAGAAAAGGTTTTTAGTAATAACTGGTGAAAATATTGAGAAAATAATTACTGTAGCCATTTCAGAAAACGGGTTTAACCTCCTACCCACTTTCTCTATAAAATTCGTAATCTACCCACTGTTCCGTTATCTGGCGATCGCTAATAGAGGTACGGTTACCTTTTCCGGCCAAAACAAACCCAACAATCCATGTGCCGCTAATATTAGCAATTCATATGTTATGTGCTGCTATCCATCCATGTGCCGCTGTTCATCCATTTGTATTGACAATCCACATGTGC
>LUCG01298722.1:0-10780 GCA_001633085.1 Carthamus tinctorius
GTCAATAAGCGCTTTTGACCAAAAACACTTTTGGACCTCAAAAAGCAATCCCAAACACCCTCTAAATTAATTTAAAAAACCTAATTCATTAATTTATAACCTAATTATTATCTCAAAATAAATTAGGTTCATTAATTAATTAATTATCTATTTATTATCTTAAAATAATTTAGGCCCATTTAATTTGATTTAGAATGGAATCACCAAAGTCGTCCTTCCTGTTCTTCGACTCCCGCCAACGGTAATATCCCACTCGACTTCATAGTTAGTCGACTTGGTAATCGACAAATAGGCATCTGCCGGTTCATTGCTAATCAACGGGTTTGGTAATTGATTTTGTATTCAACGGGTTAGTCTTTCCTTCATTCCAAATCGAATTCATGTATTGTAAGTAATAAACTTTTGGTATCAAGCAATTCAAAACAAATTAGTAGTTTGGTAATCAATTTGGTAATTAACAAGTTATATCCTCATTCATTCATAGTCGACTTTTACAATACATAAACTTTGGATATCAAGAGTTTTAAATTATCATAAGCACATTGAATGAATTATTATAATCAATTTGGTAACGATTATTTGTTTGTCATGTGACCACAAAAAAGTTAGAATAAGATTTTATTTTACAAGTCCATGAAGTAATTTTTGTTTGATTTATAATCAATTTGGTAATTGATTTCTTTATTTATCATGTGGTCAAAAAAATTAGAATACTATTTATTTTACAAGTCCATTGAATGAACTAATTTTTGTTTAATTTTGAACTATTATAGATTCTTTGAATTTGACGGAATGAGATCAATTTCAAGCTCTAATCTTATTGTTGACGTGGTTTACGGTTTTTTTTAAAAATCCATTGAACTACTCGATGGAATGGATTACTAATTAGTCGTTTTGTTAAAATGATGTGTTACATGAACTTAGTTATTGTAGTATGTATCTAATGAAAAATAGGTTAAATGTTTAATTATTAACTTAGTTATTAATTATATCTAATAATTAAATGGACCTAAATTATTTTGAGATAATAGTTAGATTATAGATTAATTAATTAGATTTTTTAAATCAATTTAAATTAGGAATAAAAGAGGGTTTGGTAACCTGTAGTAGTAGGTAAATTACATAACATTGGAACACTTTTGAAACTTGATTACTATTGTTGAGTGAATTCAAAGTTTGAGTGACTTTGATGGAACAAACTTGAAACTTGATTACCATTCTATAAAATTTTCTCATAATATAATAATTATGTTGCAATATCGAGCTGCGTCTAAAAATAATTAAAAATCATGATTTTTTATTTTATTTATTTATTTTTATTTATTACATAAATATAAAGTACAATATATGATTAATTAAGTCTTAAAGGAAAAAAAATAGAAATTAACTAAAAAAATACAACACTTGGTGAGATAAGATGACCAATATCAACCTCAAACAATGCTTCAAACAAAAAATGGGTATTGCACTTTGATTTTTCTTTTAAAATGGTGTTTGATTCATGGAATGCTTTTAAACGGAATGAATCGAGAAAGGAATTTAATTTTGAAGTAATTTGAATAGAATATTGTCATATTTAATTACCTATTTGGTTGACAAAATTGGAATAGAATATGTTAAAACCACTAGCTATAGGGATCAAACATGTAATTCACTTTATTTTGTATTTTATTATAAGACTGTCTTCACGAAAATGTATCCAACTTTACCCTTATTTCTATTGTGTATATCCAAGTTCAAAATACGATATTGTATGTACTGTACTTTCAAAATGTGCTATTGTATATAATATTGTACCTATTTACCTGTTGAAATAGTACATACAATAGCATATATTGTAAAAGTGTAGTACATACAATAACAAAATTTCAAAAGTATAGTACATGTAATAGCACTTTTTAAAACTATAATGCATGCAATAACACATTTTGAAGTTGGATACACACAATAGGAATAAGGGTAAAATTTGATACATTTTCGTGAAGATAGTCCTTCATTATATTATGAAGCAAATTTCCTTTTTGGTCTTTATGGTTATACAAAATAATATTCTCGATTCCAACCCTATACGGTAACAACAAACATTAGCGAAAGAAAGACTTCTAATTTTAAATTAAAGCGAGGGTTTTAATTTCAGGAATGTATGGGTGAGATATATAGCCGTTGGAGATTATAGGCAACGACTATATTCTGTTTTAGTAATATAACTTTTATTTTCTTTTTTCCTTTCTGATAAATTTAATATAGTCAACTCTCATACTATATTGAAGAGTAAACTACAATTTTGGCTCTTAAACTTAAGTGAAATCTTTGAATATGATACTTAACTTTTAATAAGCATAGAAATTATCCTTATGGTTTGCACCTTAGTCTGAAAAATGGTTATTGATGTAAACACCCTTAAAAACTAAATGTTAAAAGAGGGGTATTTTGGTATTTTACATTTTTTGCTAACTGCATTTTAAGCAATTAAATAAAGTATTATATTGTTTATATCTATAATACCTTAGAAAGCATATTAGATAAAAGTCTTGAAGAAAACTTGTAATGTATTAAGTATTGCTGTTTAAAGCACTAAAATCTCTTATTTATAAGTCATTCATACATAATTTACAAGGTTTCTTACCACTATTCCTTCTCATATATTCCGTTTTCAAGAATAGCATGTGCTCCTCCTAAAGAGACCATCCCTGATCCTAATGCAATCAAGTCCCAAGGTGTTGTACAGCTCTCCAGGTTCCATCTATTGCTTTCTTCTCAAAATCAAAATGTCAGTTCGATTGTATCTCATTTGTCTTTGTTCATTTCTGATTTGTGTTCATGCTTTCACCAACTTCAAGATTTCGACTGGATTATTCCTCATCAAGTAACCCAAATTTTCTTGCGTTAGATTTTTCATATCTGATGAGTTTTTACAATGTTGATATAGAATTCCTTCATTCTAAATAGTTAGCAAAACCAAACTTCAATACTTTTATTGACCCTTCTTTTGTGGGTTATGAACGTATTTCATTCGGTGAGGCATCTAATGACAAATACTTTAGATCTTGAATTTGTATTTGTTTTGTTTGATAGATGTTAGATACTTAGATGAAATGCTTCAATGAGAATATGATGTAAGACCCTTTCTTTGGCTGCTTCTCGAAAGGATTTTATTATTTGTATGTGAATCCTTCTTCTCTTTTCCTACAGGTTTGATGCCTTGATGGGAAGCTGGATTATATGACCTATTAACGAGATACCCTCAAAGCTATAGCAAATATCTTATCAGTTGTTATTTTGTTTCAGCTTTTTTTTAAGATATATGCTACAGTCTTAAGTTCTTAAGTTCTTGATTGTGTGCTCAAGTTGTAACAACTATGTAAATTAGGGAATGACTCGTATGCTCCCCAAAATCGTCCCAAGCTTTCCGAATAACACCCATATCACTACTTCACAACTTTTATGCAAATGCGCATCTCATGCTAAACCTTGAGACTTATTTAGGCTTTCTTGAAAAAAAAAGCTTCTTGAGAATCAAAAAAAGAAAATGACAAGGCAGGGAGCTTGGCGTATTTATGGGGGACTGTTAGAAAAAAAGTTTACTTAACAATAAACAATGTTATTTAGAAAACATCCCTTTTTTATATGTTCGAGTAGATGCTTACATGATGTGAGTTGAGCTTGAGTATCAATATACTTTAATAACTAAGAAAAAAAATACATTTAAGGCCAACTTGACGAGCTACCTTCCTCTTGAGATCTTCCAACTTGAACTCAATAGACATTTTTAAGCTCAAATTCGAATAAAAAACTTACGAGTAGTTTAAATCCAAACTCAACTCCACAGTACGTTAAGTTGAGCTTGAATACATGTCAAGCCTACTTAAGGAGGGTATTAATCAAGTCGATATTAAGTAGGTTGTGAATTAAAGGTCACATTTACATCCCTTAGACAAACACCCCTCCTTTTAAGTGCAATGGGATTAACCTAAATACATACAAATATATTTTTCAAAGTGCTCTCTCCCTTTTATATAAGGGCCTATCCCTTCTCCCTATCTTACTCAATCCCTTCTTTACCATGTCTCTTTCACATGGCCTTTTAAAATGGTAAATAATAAAATAAACTATACTCTTTTTCATATACCAATAACTAGATAATATACATACAATCAAAATTTCTTAATTTTATAAAAAACTTTTTGTCAATTTTTTTTGATCTTGTAATTCTTAGGTAATTATTATATTTTATTGTAAATGTGTCTTTGAAAAAATTCATTTTATGGTCCATTTTTAAGGTAAGTGATCTAATTTACTACTACTAATCTTTTACATTACATTTTACAAATTTTATCATAAAATTAATTATATATTAAAAATATTCAAACATCTCAAGTGCTTAACATGTTGAATATCCTATGGTTCAATTCAACTCGTTAGTCTGTAGAGTCGAGCTGGAATCCAAATCAAACCAACTCAAATAAAAAATTTGATCAAATTTTAACCAAGTTGATCTCAAATAACTTGCGAGTTGTTCTGTCTAGGGATGTAAGTAAGTCGAGTTTTTAACAAGCTACTCGAGCTAATTTATTTCTAGCTCTAGCTCGAGTTGATCTTGAACACAAAATAAAAATCGCTTAACTTAACTAGTCAAACTTTATCACTTTAGTGTTCGACTCGGCTTGCTTAAAAATCGATAACTTTTTTGAGTCAAGCCAAATTGTTTATGCATACACTTTTTCAAGTCAAACATGCTCACATATTCATAAATCATATAATAAAAACATAAGATTATCAACTTTGAATTAGTAAACGAGTTAATCAACTACAAGTGTTAACTTATGTCAGTGAGGAGACAATTGTATTTATTTTCATCCCCACAAAGACTTCCCTATTGCTTATCAAGGTAAACATTTATCAATACCATTTAGCTTATTGATAGAGCATGGTGAGAACCCAATAACTTATCTAGTAAGAGAAAAGGTAAGGAGTCAATGATTCTTACCTAGTAAATGTGAGAAACAACTTTTACCCGGTAAACAATCACCGCATTTAAAATATTTATCAATAATTGATTTTCATGACCAAGAATGTTACACAATAGGGTGTGTTTGGCAGGGTAGGATAGGATAGGACAAGACATAATAACACATGACCAAACAAATTAGTTGTTCAGCGTTTAATAAGACATTACTGCATGGGATATGACATAATAGGACATAACAGAACAGAATAAAATGTTCAGTGTTTGAAAAGACATGACATGACAAACCGAATAACCAATCCCCGTCGACCATGACCCAACCCAATTAAGGGTATAAACCCATGATTTGGATATCTACACTTGTGCACCGTGGGATTCAAACCAAGATAGTCGGAAATACTATCCACTGGACCTCCTAAAAAGTTACCTTACCATTTAACTAGACATGATATGATATTAAACTTTCTTTAACGACCAAGGCACATATAACATCCCCAACCAATTTAAAAGTCCAATAAAGTTCTTCGTTCTGTAAACGGGCCCCCTTAAACTTCCGTTTCATTGGAATGCAGATGGGAGTTGGAATTCTTCTACTCCTCTCATAAAGGTATTCTTCTTCTCGATTCAATTCCACCCTTCGTTTTTCTCGTCGTTAGGGTTCCATAAATCCATGGACAACAATCTATCAACCCGTAATTCAAATCCAAAATCGCTTTCCACCACGCCTCCAAGACCTGCTAGGTACGTCAATGGCGTCGAATATAAGCTCAATTATTCCGTGTTTTTGTTCAATCGAATGATCCGTATGAAGCCTCTCCCTTTATTAATCGAATTCAACAAACTCCTTGGAGATATCGTCAAGATGAAGCGTTACTCCACCGCTATTTCCTTGATCAATAAGCTACTGTTTCTGCGAATCTCTGTTGATTCCTGTATGATGAACATTGCAATCAACTGTTTTTCGCATCTAAGACGGATTGATTTAGGATTTGCTGTGTTAGGTTGTATTGTCAAGTGTGGCCATGAACCGCTTGTGTCCACCTACAACACTTTGTTGAAAGGCCTTGTTTTGGAAGATAGGGTTTATGAGGCTGAGGTTTTGTTTAAGAAGTTGATTAAAGAGAGGATTTGCGAACCGAATGAAGTCACTTATGGAACCGTGATGAACGGGCTATGTAAAGGTGGGAATACTAAAATGGCCATTAGGCTGCTTAGATATATGGAAGGAAAAGGTTGTAAACCGAGTAAGGAAGGGTATAGCACGATCATCGATGGTTTGTGCAAAGATAGGATGGTTGATGATGCTTTGACACTTTTGGCGGAAATGGTTGATAAAAGAGTTTTTCCTAATGTTATAACTTACAATTCCCTTATTTATGGTTTGTGTAATTTAGGCCGTTGGGAGGATGCTAAGCAAATGCTAAGAGAAATGGAGAGCAGAAAGATCAATCCGGATGTGCATACTTTTAATATCCTCGTGGATGCGTTTTGTAAAGAAGGGATGGTTGAAGATGCCGAAAGTGTTCTTCGTATCATGGTTGAAAAAGGTGAGCAACCGGATGTTGTCTCATATAGTGCATTAATTGACGGATACTGTTTGCGAGGTCAAATGAAAGAAGCTACAGCAGTTTTCAATACCATGATTGATAAAAATATCGAGCCAAACATTATCACTTTTAACAGCTTAATAAACGGGCATTGCAAAAGATCAAACATAGATGAGGCAATGAGATTATTTAAGGAGATAACTAACAAGAAGCTGGAACCCACGGTTTCAACGTACAGCACGATCTTGTATGGATTGTTTAAGGTTCGGAGATCTAAAGACGCTTTAGAACTTTTTGAACATATGGAATCTATAGGGCTAACTCCAAATTTTATAACTTATTCTGTCTTATTGGATGGATTATGCAAAAACCGTCAGGTTGACAAGGCACTATCTTTGTTTCGTATTATAATAAACAACGGGATGCATCCTAATGTTGCATTGTACACTGTCCTTATTGATGGTAGCTGCAAGAATGGGAAGCTTGATACTGCCGTGGACCTTTTCAGTGAGCTTAATTCAAGAGGTTTGCAACCGAACATTGTGACATACAATGCCATGAGTAACGGGTTCTGTAATGAGGGCCTGATTGATGAAGCAAAAGAGCTTGTTGTTAAAATGGAGAAGAATGGAGTCTTTCCGAATAGTGTCACTTACAACATTATTCTTCAAGGTATTCTAAGGTGGAAAAAACCAAACGATGTGTTGATACATCTGAAGGAAATGGATGCAAGGGGGTTTTCAATTGATGCATCTTCCTTTTACATGCTACTTCATATGATTCCAGCAAAAAAACAAGATTCTAACTTTGTTGATCTAATCCAAAAACTTGTGCCGAAGGATATATTGAAATGCAAATTCCGGCCAGCAAAATAGGCACCTTCATCTCTGAGAAGGTCCGTGTGACTTGTTTGAATTATGATTAGAGATTCTAAATTGTGTGGTATAGACTAGAGGTGTATCGGTCAAAAAGTTAATGATTAGGGCATATGGTAGGTGTTGGATAAGATGCATACACATCATAGCAATTAAACCTTACTTCCATTTCTCTCTACATCCATGATCAAATTGAATTCTATTCCAATCCCCCGTTTGGTTAATTGGTAAGTCTGGCAACGCAATCCCCGGATTTTAGTGAAATCTCACAGATATTGGATGTAGAAATCCCATGGGGTACTCGGTATTTCACGGGATTTCATATGATTCGTTTATAAAAAATGTTACATAAAATATGTTAAAAATATTCGTTTTGTAATAATCAATTAATAAAAGGCAATTTAATTGTTATGTTAAGTATTTATAAGTTGTTTTGTATAAATTATCTATAAAGAATGGAATTCAATTCCATTCCTCTTCTTATAAACCAAACACACCAAATATTTCAAATCCTTCTACGAAATCCGAATCACTCAGAAACATGCCGTCTAACCAAACAGGCCCTTAGCTTACTTCCATGCAAGAAATTGGATTCTCTTATCGCATGTGATAGCCAACTAGGTAAGAAGTCGTTAAGGCTTTTGATTCATTTTCCTGACTTCTGCTGATAAGAGTTGGATATATGAAGAGGAAAACATGTTCATTGTAGTTGTTAGCTTGATATGCTTTCAGAAACTTTGATAGATGTATAGGCTATAAACTTGTCTACATCATATTAGTATTTAGCTGAAATATCCTCATTTTCTAATCAAATTAGTGGTTCATTGTTTTCGATAAGGCTAGTAAAGGCATCGTGTTGATTAGTTTAGTGGCAAGGTGAGTTAGACCTTGAAATCTTTCACAAGGTGAGAAAAAGGCTCTTTTAATTTGGACAGAGGAAGCCAAACTACTACATATATATATATATATATATATATATATATATTTAAAATGTATAAGGAAAACTTCGTTACACCTGCAGGTTAAGTTGCTACTTTTACATAAATGGTCATGCAAAACCGCCAAAATTTGAGGATTGATCTCTAGTGTGGAGGCAGGATCACCCATCATGGGTCTCTAATGATGAATAGAGACCTCTGATGGAAATGTGGCTTCTGGAAAAACAGGGGAAAATGAAGTCACTAACAACATGGAGGACTACAAGGAGGAAGTGGAGGCATATTGGATTTTATTGGTATGTGGTTCCCCCTGAACTAAGGCCTTGGGTAAGAAGTTTGTCGAACAAATAAAATGATATGGGCTTTGTCAGCAAAATCCATAGTTTATTTGTGTTAGCCTTATAATTTCTTGCTTACAAGAAACCCAATGTTGCTTATTGGAAATGGTGCATAGTCGAGGGAGGGAGTTGTTACTTTCTATATCTTGCATCAATTAGTCGTGAGGATACAAGTGCTAACTAAAATCATCTGCATTATGTATGTTGAATATGAAATGGTATTAGTCTCTCTTAATTTATGTAGCATGAATATGCTTCCTAACTTGACATATTTTGAATTTCTGTAGATGAATTCCTCCAGAATTCAGATATGATGCATTTCGAGAATTGGCATCAAAGTTGAATTTTCTAGGTAGCTGTTGCTGATGGAAACTCCTTTTCTTCGCAAATAATGGATAGGTAATCATTGGAACTAGTTCGTGCCTTCTTTAAATTTTGCATTAAACATGTTCTGATTGCTTTGGTTCATTTTCAAGTGTATGAGAATATCTGTTTCCGTTGTTCCTTTGTTACCATTTTGATTTCCTAATTATTTCTCGTATCTTTTTCATTATCTTATCCTTGTGGTTTCGGGTTTGGGCTTTTAGCGCACTTCATTTGACAGTAGGTTGATTGGAAGACCACATGTATATTCTAATTAGGAATTAGGAAATCACATGTATTCCACGAACACAATTACATATATGATATCTTAGCGTAGAACCTCGTTCAAATTCACTATTTGATACTAAAATTCGGGAACCTTTCAGGATCTGATTATTACATGGGCGCAAACCACCATCACATACTCGGGCATACTTATAGGCAGCCATGAATGGTTCATTATGCTGTTTTTAGTTATACTATACTAGTTCTCATTGAACAGTTCCCAACGGTAAAGGTGTGGGTGTGATCGATATGTGTGAGTTCTGGGTTCCAGCCGAGTCACCACCCTCTGCTGTTTGGGATGCTGAATGATTAACCATGATGACCGTGGGACTGGTGCGGCGGGGGCGTGATATTCTATTTAAGTAGGATCAGGACAATGGATTAGTCATGAATACAATACCTATCCTGTTTCCTTGGTTACAAATTCTATATAAAATGATAGGAAAATAGATTAGTCATGCTAGATTTGATATTTGGTTAGGGTTAAGATTGAGCATCAAGGGAGAGGCAGCTGCCTCTCTAAAGCAGACTGAACTTCTATTCACTTTCGTATTTTCTTTTTAATTCAACAAAAATTGGATGGGTGTATCAGTACCGATGGCAACTGGTTCTTTGCCATAGACACAGGGACCGTTTGTTTGTGGGATGTGGGATTTGGAATTAGGTTCCATTCAAATCCCACGTTTGATTTAAAGTGAAGTCCGGGATTGAGTCCACAAACATCGGATTTAGAAATTCCATGGTCATAACTGGTATATTTTTTGGGCTTTTCTAGAATTTGTTTGTATTGTTCAAAAATATGCTAAAAACATTTGATTTTGTAATAATCACTTATAAGTTATTTTCTTTTACTTATATATTTTTTTATAAATTATCTTAGAAAAAATGGAGTTCAGTTCCATTCCAAATTCTACAAAACAAACACATCAAGTGTTCCAAATCCTTCTAATCCAAATCCAAAACCAAACGCTTCCATGAATCCAGATCCCTTATAATCATTCTGTCAAACAAAACAAGCCCATACTTTATGGTCGGGTAGCATGGAAGGATAAATGTGCAAAAGTCTTTTCTTTAATGGTGTGTAAACTTGTAAACTGATATTAGTTTCATCGTTCATTGCAGGCTTGTGCAAAACGTTGGTGACTTGAGAATGGTTGAAGATGATGCAATTAGATTCTTCAAGTATTTATGCATCTATTTCCAAGGGTTCACCAGGATAAATGCCAATGAAACTCACAAAGCCCAGTAGCTACCACAAAAACTTACAAAGCCCAAGCTCACTAGAAGTTGATTTTAAACCAGGTAATTGACGTCAACATACCATGCAATCTTTGTATAGTTTCCGCCAAGGTAGTCAAAAGCGAAAGCGCACCTGAAGCGACGGGTCCTGTATAGGGACTAAGGTGAGAAGCGCAAAAAGGCGAGGGCCCGAGCGAGGTAATAGAAATTAATAGTAGAAAAAGTAGTG
>LUCG01298723.1:0-14704 GCA_001633085.1 Carthamus tinctorius
GTGGCCGAGGGCCGAGTACTCGCCGAGTACTCGGCCGAGGTGGCCGACTTTTACAACATTGGTGTTGTGTGTGTCTATTATGTGTGTGAGAGGGAGGGTTGAGAGGGTTGGGTACTAATCAGAGGGGGTTTCAAAGGGTTGATGGGAGGGTTGGAGAAAGCTGATATGGCAGCTGATGTAGCAATGGAGTTGGAAGGGTTGGATACTCATGGCATTATGAAGCAAATGGCTATTTTGGTAAACATAAAAGACATATGATTAGGAGGGAAATTTGATTATTTATTTGGATCGTTTGGTCAATTTCCCAATCAATTGACCATCGTACGTATACTTTTACTCTTACAAAAACTATGACAGGTGTACTTTTGCTTTTACACACGGATTGAAACATACGTGTCAGTTTTTCAATAGGCATACCATTTAATCTAGTAAAGCATATGTTTTTTCATTGTATATTTGTATTATATATTATATATATTATCATCTTAGACAGATTATAGAGTAATTATAGTTAGCTCAAGATCTAAATATGGTTCATTTCCTTGGGGTGTTTGGGAGTGCTTATCTAAGTTTAATAAACACTTTTTCAGCTTATGTGATGTGGTAAAGGAGTTATTTAAAAGTATTTGGATTAGTTATTTGTTTATTAAAATCGAATATCGAATTCATTGGAAACCCTAAATCACAAACCCAATTCACTGAAAGCAAAATTTGAATCAAATCTCAGTGAAACCTTAAACTGAAAACCCGAAATCGATCCAAATCGTAACCCAAACCAACAAAAAACTGATACCAAATCACAAATAACCTAGAAATCGCAAACCCTAAAAGAAATCGACTGTGAATCAGTGAGAAATCAATGCGCAATCTCAAAACCCTAAGAAATTGATGTTTTCTTGCGAAGAAATAAGTGAGAAATCTTACCAATAGATGCCCAAATAGGAGAAACTAATGCCATTCTTGAGGAGAATCGAAGCGTCGATGCCGAAAAGAAGAAATCGATCGCCAAACAGATTTTAAGATGACTTCTCAAAGTTCATGTTTTTGCTTCTCTCCAACACGATAAGTTGATAAGTGCTTCTGAAACGCACTCTCAAACATGCCCTTAGATAAGTACTTTTTTGTCTCTATAGTTTGCTTTTTGTTACGAGATGGATCCCATATATTAACATCAAGTAGAAAATATACACGTTTTTTACATGTTAATTATATTACGGAAAAGTTATTTTAGAATAACGAAAATGTAAAATAAGTTGTTTATGTTTTCATATAAAATAATGTTACATTAATAAGAATTTATTTATAATCAAGTGAAAATAAAAAAAAAGAGTGGAGAAAACGAACTTCTTTCTCTCATTTAAAACCGTGAATAAGACTCTATCTCATATGGTTCTTAAGTGATAAAAGAAAGAATTATCTCAGCTTAATATTCATATAAACAAAAAGATATGTTTAAACAATTGTAATCACTATTTATATTAAAAGAATATATAAAAATTATTATTAACCAAAAAACTTAATGTTTTTCATATAAAAATTATTATTAATAAAAAACCCAACGTGTATTATTATCTTCTACACAAAGGACGATCAACAACTTTATATTCATAGATATTACAAGCATGGTTACTTTATTGTTGCCGTCATACAAATCAACCATAAAGAAACTATTCACATGCAACTAAAAGTATGGGCTGCCAAAAGCATGCCATAGAGATAAAATGAATACTAACATGCAAATCAATATCCACATGACATATGGAAAGTAGATCTGACTTACATTTAATGCAAGAGGTATGAATATCAGAGAAGACTTATCTTATCTGAACACATATCCTTCTTATCTAAACACATATCCTTCTACCTTCTCGTCTATATTTTCTCTATAAGTATTTCTCTTCTTAATTTCCCTTGTGCAAATTAAAGCTTAGTGTCTTTCTTAAGATTCTTAGAATAGGTTTATTGTTATCTTATTCCGCCATAATTTTGTAGATTCTGTTTTTGATTTCAAAATCAACAAACTTTAGAATCCTTACGAGACCAACAGTCACCAATAGTGTACTGAGAGCACCACACTGGTTGTGATTTTGTCTCTGCAACAATTACACCTTGTTACAATCAACAATGATTGATTTTACTTGATTCATCAATGATTATTAACTTCATGCAATAATCTTACATATAATACATACACTTAAATGGAATGCATATAAACCATTATATGCGTCGACATCTGCTGTAGAAATTCGATGAAATCAACTAAATACATTAAGAGAACCAATAAGAATCTAATGAATGGGCTAAAAGGAATGGTTTTAGATGACGGTTGTAACTTTTGATGTGGTTGTATATATCAGGATCATTCGGAGAAAAAATATGAGGCACATAATTTCATTAATTAATTCTTAAAAACATAGGATAATTATTGTTTTGAATTGGATAAATCCTAAAAGGCCTCCTTATATTCTTTTAGGTTCTTTAATTTCTTTTAATTTTAATTAATTCATAATCTTATTTATCACAATTTTTTAAATACATTTTCTATAATAAGATTTAATAATTTTCATCAAATATCACATGTGATATTCACAATCAATTCATTATATTTTCACCATTTTTTTATTTTATGTGGTTAGCTTTGTTTAATATATGATTATTATATATCACATATGATTTATATGTGAATTTTTTATATATATAACATATGGTAATATATGTCTGAATATAAGTGACTATTATTACTTGTTATAATATTTACATCACAAAAAATATACACAAATATAATTTATTCATAAGCTAGTTTATCACCTACTAACTAGTTTATTAGTCAACAGCTATCAGCTAGTTTGCCAAACACAACTTGAATTTTTTTTTAAGTCTAAAATGTTAAAATCATCAGTTATTCATCAATGATATTAATTTGCCATGTGATTATTTTTATTTTACTTTATAAGTGTTTACTATTTTTTATAGTTGTTATTAAATACTTTGATTGCATTATGAATTTGGTTTCTAAGGTATGTCAACTATTACTAACTTGATCTCTTATCTTTATTTATTATAAAACAACTCTCCAAATATACAGATTCTTATGTATTTACTTCTTCACGTTAAGGATTTATCCATTAACTATAACAGCAAAAATCATCTTTTTGGATTACTTTTTTACCATTTGTAGACCACAAGGACCATATATGTAATTTACCAAAATACTTTGGCCCGGTCACACTTTCAAAGTCCCGGTTATGGAAACCAGTCCTAGGTCGGTCCTAAGATCATTCCCATTTATTTTATTTTTTAAAATTGGTTTTAACATATAATTTTTTTAAGAATTTTAATCAATCAGTTACACTAACAAATAAGTTTTTAAAATAGGGCTAATCAAATGCATTAGAAAAACGTTTTTTGTTATTAAAAAATTGTTCAATAAAATATACTTTAAAATATTTCATTTGCTCAAACAAATACACTAAAAAAATACATATTTTTAGCATAATACACTTTGTAAAATATACTTAGGATTACATTTAAAAATAATATTTAAATAAAAAATACGTCGATCCAGGTCCTAACACAGGTTGGCTTTGTGTTCGATGAAATATTGTAACTGACAACCACCAGTCTCAAGTCGACCCCAGATTCCTAGTCCCGATTCTTCACCAGGCGAGGCCCGGCCCAATTAATGTTAAACCATTTACTCCTATTTTAATCTCTATATTGATTATTCATCACAATATTAACAAAAAATATATATATATAGAAATCACCTAAAGATGGGGTTTAGGATTTGCACATACTTCACATCTATCCTAAAACCCAAACATGATAAAGTAGAGTGAGTTTTGCAATAAAAACCCTTTGACTCACAAATATACAAATATTGAATTCTCATCTATCACAATTACTGACTGTCTCTATGATAATTACACAGAATGCCACATTCCCTTCATTCCAAGACTATGTACAAACATCAGCCAAAAACCTATATCAATATGCATTTAAATTATCATATCAGATTCCCAGATCAAAGGAAGGACAGTCCAAAAATTCCAAATTTTGGTTGTTTGGTTTTTCGTTCATCGACCCGGATTTCGATCTCAATTGTTTTGTAGCTTCTTCCTCCAACGCATCAAGATCAATACCTTGGTAGAACTCATCATCATCTTCAAATGCATCCATGTTTCCTCCTTCCGTTTGCCATGTTGAATTTTCGCCACCGGCTTCCGGTTTCAAAAAGACTTCCTTCTCTAAGTTACGGATAGGAGGGGACCCACCTTGAGAAAAACTCAACTTTCTTTTTCGAACTCCATCGATGGTGGTAGAAGATAACCCCTCGGTGTTCAAAGGGACGGATGACGAATCACCATTTGTGCTCGTATGAGAATGATGAAGAGATGGGTTGGTGATCCCAAGCGCACTTCCGCTATCATGCATTTGGTCCATAGGAACACCACTGTCGGGACTAGCATCTATCGATAAGTGTGACGATCTCTGTATTGGTGTTTGACTGAGTAAAGACCGTCTGACATAAGAAAAACATATATAAGTACGAAAAAACTTATCTTCAACTAATGATGAAAAGTAAAATTTACATCAATATGCAATTTGTCTTTGTTCCTATTGTAGCGTAAAGATTAACTTTTCCTTACATAGTGTAACAAACAATAAAACCTTTCTATTTCATACCCATTTGACCAATGATAACGTGGGTGCAAAGTTGCCAAGTATTATAGTAATTATCAGGCTACGGTGTAAGTACCACATGAAAAATCACTAACACTATGGGAGAAGGATCATGTGATAAGTTGAGTTAGCAGTGAAGCGTGATAAATGAATCTGAACCCTTGATCTCCTTCAATCTCATGCCCTCCCATGAATTGCCCTTTAGAGGGGAAACTAATCTAGTGCATCTTGGTGCATCTCATTCTAATGTAATCCAATGGTTGATAACCACATCTCACACTTCTCACGTTAACCTCAACCCGATACCATGTAGAATAAAACTTGTCACACTAAACAGAAACTAATGCTAACTTTGTTACATTTTGATGCATTTTGACCTAATGTAAAGCAAAAGATGCATCTTTATCGTACAAGTTGGTATAAAACTCAAAATTCTGAGGGAACAAACCTATAAATAGCCATCATATCACATTCAGCAGCTTCGGCTTGCGTGCCTGCCACAGTAGGATTTATCCTGTCATCTATGAAACTACCATCATAAGAATCTTGCCCGTTGTCAACATCCTCATCACCAGATGCTTCAGATGACACCCTAAGATTTCATCAACTACATTTTCAGACAAAATCCAATGGCTAAAATTGTACAAAAATGCAACTTACTTTGATCCGATTCCTATTTCATGGAACGTACATTAAAGACCTTCAGTATGGTACCTCAGATGTGATATCTCAAACATTTAGACCAAAAACCAAAAGCAACATTGCATTTTCATGGAATTTTACAAATGTAAACCAAGTACCTATATGTTTAAGATGTCACGTCATCTGAGGTACCAAAATGAAGATTTTGGAAGGTTCATAGCATAAAATAAGAAAACCAACAAAAGTAGGTTGCACTTCCATGCAATATTCCCAAATAACAATGCCAAAGTAAATGAAAATTATAACATCCCCGATATAAGCATGGACGGACTTACTCTGCTTCATCTTCTATAAAAACTCTGGCATCATCAAACCACTTCTTTTCACCTGGACGTTAAAAAAATAGATGCCAAGTGGCAATGAGTATATCATAACAAAAGCACCATAAGCGCTTCGAGATTTCACCTGTAAAACTTGCAATTTACCTCTCCCGTCCTTATGAGATTTATGATCCAATCGAGCACCAGAAACTGACGTATGGCCTGCAATTTCTTCCTTATCTGACAAATTCCTACTTTTGATATCACCATACCTGCGTAACCTTTTAAGCCTATGCTTTGGTCCACTAACGGATTTTTCACCAGAAGTCAAAATCCAATCTTTACTACAACTATTATCATACAAGTTCGTCACAGGAGTTCGGATTTCTCCCTTAAACTTGGACACAGATATGCCCTTTTCTGAAGAACTACTTATTAAATTAATTCTCGGAGTTTGTATTTCTCCCTGCATACATAATGCTGCAACATTTCTTCTATTAGGAGTAGTCTCCTCAGCTTCGTCATCATTCTTACTTTGAACGAAAGTTATGGGGTCATTGGGGAGCATATCAACATCTGGAGTCGTGAAGTTACCTTTCACTTTACTTGATGTGCCTGTACAAACTTAAATATGTTCACTAGAGTATATTCTTTGCACCGGTACATATAAATAACAGAAAGAACTTTCCAGATTGTTTATCACCAAAAGGTCAAAATGCAGCAAAGTTCAGTTTACTTCCCATCTAATGTAACGAAGAATTATTTTTTCTCAGTCGATGTAACGAAGTTTGAAAATTTCCTATTTTATACTAATTAAGACCGATAACCTGCTAATCTTGTAACATTTGATGACGTGAATACCCTTTTATGAAAGGTTTATGAAATGTTTACAGAACGGGTTATGGCAAAGTGAAGAATAAACTTAGCATCCACATCATCAAGTGTTACAAGATAACAAGTTACCCCATAAAAATCAGTAAAAACCAAGAAGTTATGAAACTTTTTTACATTGATTGTAAAAAGAAATTATTTGTTGCAGTAAATAAAAACTAAGACAAACTCCATTGCATTTTGAATTGTGGGGTGAAATACTCACCGTTATTTATAGGGGACTCTGGAACAACACCCAACATGATTAGATTAGTTAGTCGGGGACTGAGATCAGCTGCTCTAGAATCGTTGCTTGATTCATCAGCTGAATGAGGGTCGTCTACACCAGCACAAGGATTCTCCCCGGTGTTAAGTTCTCTGTCTGATAACTCCATATTAGAAATTTCTGTATGAATATCTCGACCGTCTCCAGCTGCTTTGTCCTCATGCAAATCATTGGTGTTCTGTGAAGATGTCACAACATCATCAATTCCTTGGCTTCTTACCAGGGTGGTAGAAACACCATTTACATCCAATGCTGTCTCAGGATACTCTCCACATGGAACTTTTAAAGGAGCAGAATCAGACTTCAAACAGTTGAGAAACAGGGTGTTCTGTGGGCTATGACTTTTAGGCGGAGAAACTTGTTTTAGAGGAAATGACGGTACAGACAGAATAAGAACATTTCCATGTGAGTCAACCGACATAAAGTCCGAACCAAACAGAAAGGAGTGGATGGGAGGCTCTCGGGATCGAACATCAGGCCGATTGTGTTTCTCCTCGGTTCTGGAGGTGTCCAGAAGAATATCAGTTTCGGGTTCTCTTATCGCATCATCTTCTGCAACATAGCAAATCCAATATCAGAAGATGTTAGCTAAAGCATATATGGCACTAGATAAACTCAACACATGGTAATAAAGTAGTATTCATAAATATGCATCTTATTCGAGCCCCAACAAAGTTAAACTATTGAGTACCCTATTTAGGTCCTTAACTATTAAGTAATATGCTAACTGATAAAAATATGAACCACACATCCTAGAGCCTTTTCTGTTACCTCTCGTATTGCTATTATGATGCTCAACGCTTTCAACTTCGAAGCACTCTTCCAAAGTCTCTTCATCCTGAATTGCCATAGATGAATCAGCAGGCAGATGCAAAAAGACAATGAGATTGACAAAATCTAGAAAGAGATAAGTACAAACCTGGCCGTTGAAAGATTCATTATGGTTAGAAATTGGTAAATCTTGCAAGCACTGCATTGTACCAATTAGCATCGTAGTTCTCACAGAATGAGCAACTTCATGCACTCTTGATGGGAATGCTTGGAAGTGAGGAAAAGCGATAAGAGATGGCCTCCAATTGTTTTCTCTAAAAGGGTCGAAATACTTTGCAATCAAATCAGTCTCGGCATCGGTAAGTTTAGCTTTATATTTGGGTGTCTGAATACCATCATCTTCTTTCACTTTCTTTCCACGAGGAACAAATTCTTCAATGAACAGCTTGACAAGCCTTTTTTCAGGTCTAAAAACATGTGGAACCTGAGAGGAGAATTACATAACACAAAATATTAACAAAACTCCAAGTTAAGCTAATTCATGATCAAAAAGTTGGCGTTACCGAAACATAAATCCTACCATCCTTGGACTCGAGTGAAAACTGAAGCTATGCATTCCTCCATTTAGCATATGTTTTTTAATAGCCTTGCCAGTTGCTTGCTTTCTCATATAACCCTTAAACTCTGAGCCTTCACAAGCTAAGACCAGTACGTTTGTTAAGGAACTCATTATCGTTGCTAACCCTAAAAGTGTGCTCTTATTGTAAAATGGGCATGGTGAAACTTTTTTTTTATCGTTGGATAGTCCTGCAATGAAACAAATAAGACGAGATAAAAGGATATCAACTCGTCCTGCATTCTTCCTACCAGTTCTCCCCATGCGCTGAATCATCCGCAAAGGAGAGACATTAGAATCAAAGCATATAACGAGATCAACTTCCATGATATCCAGCCCTTCTTCTCCAATTGATGTCGCAACAATAACATTGAATCGGCCATCCCGAAAATCCTATAACAATTTCAAAAGATAAAGCAACACTACAAAAAGAACATGAAAAGATACCAGAGGCCGCAGAAAAGATGGAAGCCATTACCTGTAAAACACGCTGCTGAGCTTTTTGTGACTGGCCCTTTGACTTTTTACCTGTGCCAAAATACAATATAATTAAAGAAATTCAGAGTATTCAGTATTCACCACATCTATATAAATGCATACCTTGTGGAGAAACCATGGCAGTTCTACCATAATCATAAGCTGAAATTTTTTTAGCTACTTTATTTTAGGCAAGTTAACACAATGTAGTTCTAGAATCCTAAACTGCCCTAATCATGAGAATACAGAAGAAAGCATAAAACTAACATACAGTAGCAAAGTGATAAGTGAAAGGATTTTAAGTGCCCTGTAAGGTAAAAAGAGAACTACTGAAAAAGATCCATAACCTGTGCTTTGGCCAATAAATTCTGTAGCTTTAACAAATGTCCCAATGGTAGCTAATGAATTCATGATGTCCCTGAAAATAGCAAGATGAACATTTGAAACTTTAAACGAGCTTGAAATTTCACCCCCTTGCTAAACATGTTCGCTAAAATCAAATTAAATGCAAGCTCAAGAATAGTTGCATATCTTGACCTTACGCTTCCTCTAAAATTTGAGAAAATGATAACCCTCGACTTCTGTGGATCTTGTGTTTCTGCATACGTAACAATTGTCAGAATCTCCAGAAAGTAATAAATCAGTCCTCTTTAAATGGTTTATTTGATCATATTCTTTGCGTTCACTAATCTATACTCATTAACTAGCACTTGTTAGACCATGTATTGCTATTTCCTCTGACTTGTTATTCCAATTCATTGGACAATTTCATATATAGATTTAGAGTGCTTTCAGGTGCCAACTATCTTGCTTTATTTTAGAGATGGCTTGTGTCTGCTTTGTACGCTACATCCACATAAAAGTTGGATGATGCTATTGGAGAAGGATCATTGTCTTAATGCAGGTTTACTACTGGTTGTATGGAATTATTGGGGTACAAGAAAAAACTGTGTGATCAAGAATGGCAAGCCTGTAGTGCATGCTGCAGCCTGTAAAAACAAGTGGAGTCTCATCCAAGTCCATCCAGCAAACTATCAATTAATACAACAAAGCATTTCTCAAAAACTCACATCATTTCAAGGTTATTGATCCCAACTCTTCCAAGTTCCATCAAGTCCATTCTCAAAGAAACTTCAAGGCTAACTTAGACATTCAAGGCACAAAGTATCAAGGTTGCATGGAACATTAAGTCTTTAACAATAATCCTCTGACAAGTGGAACCAGAGAAAAGGTCTACATGTATCAACGAGCTATGTCCGATAAAAGGAATAACAAGAACGACTAGATGTCGCAAAAAAACCAACAGCAACCTCTGTTATCGTTGTTTAACAAAAAATGTCATGGCCTCCCCAAGGACATGCTTGCGAGCCTTAAAGTATGGAGATATTGATTTCAAAAAGAAGCTTGAACCAATACTCACCACATGATGAGTAGATGCATAACATAACAATGGAAGCACACAAAGGCCAACCTAACCTTGTGGAGAAAAAGTGATCTCCAATGACATGGTCACAGCAACAAGCACTCTAAAGATCAGTGTTCCCAAGCTAAACACGTTCACGAGTAACAAAAGGCATAAGAACTTGACATTGAAGCATGGAGTAATACTTTCAAGTGTCGTCCATTTTAAAAGAAAGTATCAGAATACAAACCGCAACCCTTTGTCACGAACATAGTGGCTTATGTCACAAAAACACGAAAGCATGTCAAAAGCCCCCACGAGCAACTATTATGTATGCAACGAATCATGTTGATTCACGAATTCCCTAAAACTAAAGAGAAGTAGCTTCCATGCCAAGATTACTCGTGAGAAAATAAGAAGTTTCAGAAACAATAATCCGCATCCACAACACTATGTGTCTAGCAAGAGAAGACAAAAAGTAGTATCATGTTGGTAGATGCT
Organism: Carthamus tinctorius; assembly: GCA_001633085.1. Classification (NCBI taxonomy): domain Eukaryota; kingdom Viridiplantae; phylum Streptophyta; class Magnoliopsida; order Asterales; family Asteraceae; genus Carthamus; species Carthamus tinctorius. The sequence continues at coordinate 10,569 of LUCG01298723.1, forward strand.
CGAGTCAACGGTCGACAATCAAAAGCCTTAATAAAATGAGCAATCACATAATTTCATTGCAAATGTAAAAACTAGACGATTGGACTTCGAAATACATGCAGAAAGATCACCCAAAGGCCAAAACCATGAAGCTCGGGCAGCCTACTGGTTAAGGCTTGGTGTTGGGGAAAAACCCACCCAAGTTCGAATCCGAGGGTGAGCAACCNACTCTCAGTAAAAATTACCAAGGATGTAGCCTGGGCAAACCCAGGTGAACCTTATCAAAAAAAAAAAAACCATGAAGCTCCGGACAAAAGATATTCTTGCCGTAACTAAGAGAGCAACCATCTAGGTTGGTCAAAAGAACAGTAACTTCAACGTTTTAATAATTAACACTCAGTGACCACCAGCTAGTCCTTGGGATATATTTCTTTAACAAAACAAAAACAACCCTTCTACCATCAATGAATTCTATTGCATCATGCAAAGAATGACAAATTAAGGTCTATCTCAAAGTGATGCATAGACGATTCACAAAAATACTCATTATGCATGTGTGTAACGAAGAATTAAGACATACGTTGTTGGGATGTAGGCTTCGGCCCACTTTGGTTAAACAAAAGGGAGAGGCGCGGATTAAAGAGGCCGGCCCTAGCCCTTCTTTCCTTGTTTCCTTGATTAGGAGATTCACCCTAAAAGTTTTTTGCATGTAATTCCATCAAGGTTGCCTTAGTACTTATGAGATGCAAAGTACTAAAGTAGCATGAGTGATGAAATCTTAAACAATAACCTAGTTATATAAAGCTCTAAAAAGGTTTGCCTTTGGTCATCACCTCTCCAATGCAGCAGGTTTAGTTTTAGGTTTATAACAATCCATGCATGCTTATAAAATCCTAAATACATAGGAGAGGTTAACAATAGACATTCTTCAAAACGGCATTTGTAATTGGTAGGGTTAACAATAGTTGACCTTCAAAAGGCCCACGTGTAATGGGGTAATATAATTATATAACTTGTAATGTAATTTTCCAATTAATTGTCTCATATATCCCTACGCATTATATGAAGTATGGGAAGTTGTACACCTTTCCATTTTTAAGTTCATAAGTAAAGTTAACTCTCATAATTGAAACATCACAATAAGCCAGACAAAAAAAAGAGAAAGGTCATGTGACATACTGAAGTGTTCAACCAAGACTTCAATCAACTTTGTGAACTTCGGACTAAGAGCACCATGAGACACGCTTTCTTTCATCATACGCTCTACTTTCTGAAGAGCAACATTTGATCTCAGGCGAGCAAGAGACCTGAAAGTTGATCAACGTTAGCACTTTTGGAGATTAAACCACGTCAAGACTTCTAAACTTACCAAAAAAAGCCCTAAAAAGCGCATATGAATTCACAACCTTTACTTAAGTTGTTGTGGAAACACAAGCGTTTTTTGGCTAAAAATTAACTATTATTTGAGTTTTGATTTTGATTTTTTTAATCTAAATGTCATTTTACCGTCAACTTTTATAAATGTCTGACGTGGTTGTAATTTGTAAAATCTTCAACAATAAAAAGGCTACATGATGGGTCATGGGTAGCATGTATTTTAGTTTTGTTTGAATCAATTGTTCTGGACAAGGCTCACATTTTCCAATGAATGGCGTGGATATGTGAAAGGGGTTTCATTTGGGTAATAGGTTTGGGGCTTGTACCGAGTGAACCACGTTATCATGTATAAAGAAGACAAGTAGAAGTTTAAAGCCAATAGAATAATCCAAAACATAATGAATAGTTTGAACCTTACTTTACACAACTAAGTCTAACTAATACAATAATCCAAAACATAGTGAATAGTTTGAACCGCTTTGTTATTCTCTTTAATAGGTACCATTCTCATTTAAACCCGACTCTCCACAACCAAGTCAATATAAAGCTTCTTGCTTGTTTTTTTATGTGAGTTGAGGCTTCCAATCTTTTGCAGTGAAAAGGTTATAAGAAATAGAAAAGCTGCTTAAGAATAAGATCTACAAGAAAATACCCTTGCTTCAATTTATCTTCAAGCATCTCATATGCTGGTTCTATGCCATGAGCTGATAGCAGCTTTCTTACATGATATAGTGTGATCAGGTATCCAAAAATCTTTTCTATTTCCTGATTCTTGGGTTCAGGCAAGTTATGCGGCCGCTCATGACGAAATTTATCCCTTGATTCGAGAAGTTCATGTGGGCTGAACTGCCAAGATAAGATGAACACACAGTCATACTATCCATACAAGCACAACACATGCTCACTCTAATAGTTATTTAACCAAAACAAGCTAAATGAATAGGTTTGGATAACACAGTTGGTAATACTCGTGTATGAAAGAACTTCTACGAAGAAGAAAGTCTTAATCAGATGCATTTGCATAGTTTGGAAGAATAATTCTTGAATAGCAAAATTTAAATCAAGTTAAAGAACAGGATAGCATGTTCATTACATTCACAATTAGTATATCTTATAGTGATAGCAAAAACACACTACACATTTGAAATGAAGAACCTAGAAAAGGTTATCTTTTCACACCCACATTATAACAAAAAAAAAGTATCTTTATGTTTGGGTAAATCCTTCAAATAAAAATCCAATGCGGCCATTTTGAATTTACTTGAATAGAACAGCATCAAGAATATAAAACAAAACACAAAAGGCAAAATAGCATCATTAAAAAAGTAAATGAAGAATCCCACACCAAAAAACCTTACTGATTGGATGTCTCTTTTTGGCTTCAGATTAACTCCCATGGAAGAAAGCCTTGCAACAAATGGTCGTATTACATCCATTAGCAGACTATTTGCTTCAAGAGCATCTTTTCCCATTGCAACCTAGCAGCATTATAGCAAGAATCTTGAATGCTTTGAAAATTTCCCTTACGGGTTTGACAGCTTGACATGTACCTGTATTACTTCAATCTTCCTATCATGCACATATGGAGTCACATCCGGATCACTCTCACTTCGATGCTCAAGAGAAGATATTTGCAGGTTATCAATAACTTGCTGGACAGTCTCATGCTTAGCTGAATAGTCACAGATAACGTTGTGAATTAAAATACAGGAACTACAAAATCAAATAACTTTGCGAAGGTCGGGCTGATCGATAGATGACTTACATCCTGGTGTTGCAGTAAGAGCTAATATTCTCAACTGTACCGGAATAGCCATCAACTATGAGCAGAAGAAATCACAACATCTCAGTCAGTGATACAAGTAATTACAGAGAACCCTTGTCACTTGTTTAATTTATGCTCACATTCAATCAGTAAAATGTAGAAACAATATGAGAAAGTCAGATGATTATGATTGAGTATTTCCAGCAAGGTAGCAATTCAAGAAGCTGGCAGGCCTCCCAAGCTCATGCCAAAACAGAATACATATCAGACTCTTCAAGCTATATTTCCCTTTTTACCCCTTGTAACAGAATACTCACGGTTCCAATATTACCCCTTGCCCCTATTAACTACTGCTATCACATCGTATTAACACAACTACCCATTCTACTTCACTCCTAGCCAATGTAACTTATAGCATATTCCATGGTATAACACTACTACAATAAGGCACAGAGAAACGACATACCTCACGAACAGCCACACAAGAGGAAAAGTTGCCAGTTGCATGATGAGCCTCGTCAATCACTAAACACACTAGTTGTTTCACCACACATGCTCCTGTGTTTATGATTTCTGTAAGAAGCTAGAACAGGAATACCAATTCCACATTTCAAAAAGGGCCAAAGTATTGCAAGCTTTGATATACGTCTTCACATGAATACAGAGAAGTGATCAAAAACATTTTCATCACATCACCATGATACTAAGAAACAAGACTAAATTCAAACATACAAACAACTATGACACAAATCAATCCATTCATAAGTAATGAGAGCATTCCTTATAGGACAAAATAGTCATCAGGTTGATGATAAAGTCTATATGTACCCTTTTATGTTGGTTGTTCATGTGTATAATTTTCTTTAAGACTCTTCTGTTTTGGAAAAAGCCATTCTAATGTTAATCTAATACAAACAATAATGTTAACAACCACAAGACTTGTGGCGTAGCGGTAAGGCCTGTGGGGGATGTGGATGGTATCCCATTCACCCCAGGTTCGAATCCCTTCGTGCGC
>LUCG01298751.1:0-11930 GCA_001633085.1 Carthamus tinctorius
GCGCCTCGACGTTATGGCGCGCCATAACGCCGCCATAACGCGTTTTTTAGAACATTGGTTACAACTAAGTAGTAACATCATTTGACCATCACAACCGTGTCTATGAATACTTTTATAAAATCATCAATCGTCTGTGGTTATTTTCTTGCTTTTTGTATGTGAGGTTTATGTTAGAGCCTTTTATCCCAAAATTTCATAAACATAATAAATTTAAAATTAAAAGCTAAAACTAAAAACTAAGAAAATGATATAATTGAGATTCAAACCTACACCTAGAATTCGAAGAAGCGAAAAGACTTTGTAAACAAGTTCTATCAAAGAAACTTATGTTATTATTATAGTTTCAGTCAATAAAATAACTCGATAATATCTTTTACAACCTGGAGTTTTTTACATTATTACTGAGAAATGAAATAGTGACCCCTACCACTATATGTAGCATGGATGGTCCACCGTCCATTTGACTTCCGGTTTAGTTTAGACTATCAGCGTCCATCCCCCTCATTTCCATTGCCACATCGGCGGCACATCATTTTCCTCTTCCATCCCCATTCATCGGACAAACTCCCNCATCTCCCTCAACCATCTCATTCAAAAAACAAAAAACAAAAAATCAACGGTCAAAAAGAAGAAGAAGAAGGCGAACAAAGTCAACATGAGTGAACCAGCTGAAGCGAAACCAGCTCCAACCAATAAAGCAGCATGATGGTGTTTGTGTACCCGTTGATTGGACCAGCACAGAGATGATGCTAACCCATGGGTCCGATGCTGATGGTCTTATTATCTTTATCATATTTCAAAACACAACTTTTAGATCTTTCTTTACAAAATAATCCAATAATATTTTATCACCAATTTACAATAAAAATCTACATGCTAGCATTTGTATTTGTACACAAAGTAATGTAGACTCGCACTCAATTCATGGCTTGACATCCGTTTAAAAGGGGAAAAAGATGGACTTTTGTGACACATATGCCTCCAAATTACTATTCAATTGTGGAACCCACCAACTCAATTTATGGCTTAATCAATATCCCAAACTTCAACTCCTTCCCATGCCTATAATATATATAAATACATAGAGAGGTGGGTTATTACGAGAAACATATCAATTTAAAAAAACGTGAGGATAAATCTCAGTCATACATCTTCGATTATGGTGAATGTGATCATGGAGGATTGACGCGATTTATGAAAGGGTAGAGATTATTAAAAGGGGAACCAATCAAAGTCATCTTTATTGATCCGTTGAGATTTGTTTCCACGTTGTGTTGTAAAGTTATGTATCTCTCTCTCTCTATATATATATATATATATGCTTCCTTCTTTCCTTCTACACAAATCTCTTGCTTTTCTCCATTTCTTCAATCTTTATCTCCAACCCTCTTATGGATTCATCTTTCCAAATCGAACCCAGAAACAAAAAGTCAAAACTCTCACCCCAAGATGATGAACATGGAGACTGTTTCCGATTGGAGAATTTACCAACAGATGTAATCATAGATATCCTCACCAGACTTCCGATTTCATCTCTGGTTCGGTTCCGGTTGGTCTGCAAGCCATGGAAACTCCTCTCCACCGACCCTCAGCTTTCCCGGCTCCGCCGCTCCATGGCGGCCAACGACGACCCGACCCTGCTCTTCCACTGCGATTACCCGATTCGTAACCACCTCTCTTTCGTCGAATTATCATCCCACGATTCTGATGATAATGAAAAGATTGTAAGAAAGATACACACACCCTTTTCGGCCTCCATGCCGGAATTCAACGTCGTTGGGTCATGTAACGGGTTGTTATGCTTATCCGATTCGCTTTATGGGGAACCCGTTTTCTTGTTCAACCCGTTTTCCATGGATTATCTGGAGCTTCCCAAATCCAGGCAATTTCAGGAACAAGAGGTGTTATTCGGGTTCGGGTTTCACCCGGTTACAAACGAGTATAAAGTTGTCAAGATTGTGTATTACCGGACTTGGCAGACCCGGCGTCGGGTCGCCCGAAACAACCGGAATTACCCGAAATCGGAGGTCCAGATTCTCACCATTTCTAAAGAAATTGATGGTAATAAGAGTTCATGGAGGTGTCTTGGGAAAGTGCCTTACCAGCTTGATAGGCAGGCAACAGAAGCTCCTGTGGTAAATGGGAGGATCCATTGGGTGGGTCGACCCGGCCGGGTCGCCGGGGTTCCGGGTCGGGCGATCGTTTCTTTCGACCTGAAGGACGAGAAGTTCAAAGTGGTGGCGAAGCCGAATGCCGTCGTTAGCCGTGGCAACTATCACTTGGCCGTCGTAAAAGGGTGTCTAGCGGTGGTGATTTCGTGTGGGTATGGGAAGTTGGAGATTTGGGTTATGAAGGAATATGGTTGTAGAGAATCTTGGGTGAAGGAGTTTGTGATCCATGGAGCTTTTCCGGCAAAAATGGCGGCCCACGAGCACCGCCATTACGGGATGTGGAGGTGGGCTTTGGGTGGGAGGATGGTTAGGGTTTTGTGTGTTTTAAAGAATGGAGAAATCTTGATGGAATACAGAGGAGGGAGTTTGGTTAGATATGATCCTAAATGGAAAGAGTTTAAAGATGTCATCTTTTCAAGAATGCCAAAGTTGTTTCAGACAATTGTTCATGTTGGTACCCTCAATTGGGTTCATAACTCAATCTAGATGTCAAAAAGACACTCAATTTGTACTCTGTAGATGTTTTTGAGATTAGAAAGATTACACAATTTACAGAATTATGATTTGATAACTTGTACAACCAACGCTTATCGATGAATCTACAAAAGTAACTACTTTCTCACAACTCGTGTAACGATCTAATCTATGTTGTTATTTCTTTACAATCAATCTAGAAAATGTACATTTCTGAACGAGAAATTCGTTCAGTGTCATGATAGATGAACGCTTCAATCGACCATCTGCTTGTCTTGTCCCATTATTTTTTGCTGTCTGCTTTGTTATACGAATGATTACATACTGATTTCGTTTGAATGCTTCGATCCGTTTTGTTGGTCTATCTTCAGCAAATGATTACATACAGATTCCTGTATATATAGTTAAACTAATCATCAGACTTGCACACCATCAGAAGTGAAAGAAAAGCATGCTTTTAATGGAAAACCAGATTGGGTAAAGAGGTTACCATAGCAAGGAACCATGATGGTGTATGGGTGATGCTGCTAATGATGACAGAAACCAACAGCCCATTAACCAGATCTTTTAAGGCCCTTAATCATGGTTAAGTTAGTTCGGTGAATATCCAGCATAGCGATATGTAGCGGTTGTGGCCTCTTAACCAGACTCAAAGAAGCAGGCTGCAGCCGTGTACAGTTGTTCCTCCTCGAATGGTTTAGAGACGTAGCCGTCCATCCCACACTTGATGCATTTTTCATCCGTTGCTTGAATGACATCTGCCGTCATTGCTAAAATGGGCGTGTGCCAATGTGCCACGTTTGCAAACATCTCGACTGATGCTTCACCAGATTGGATTTCTGCATTAACCTTGTTCTCTAGGCTGCGAATCTGTTTGGTAGCTTCAAACCTAACAAGTTGAGATAGTGCTAGATTTTAGCAAAAGTAAACCAAACCAAACAAGCCCTTCGTATCACAACAGACGTGGGGGTCTGGGAGGGTAAGATGTAGGCAGACCAAACCTCTTACCCCAAACAGTATAGTAGATGTTTCCGTTAAAACTCCCAAAGTTAATGTAAAAAATGCATCAAACGAACATTTTAAAAAGGTCTAGAAAACACTAAAGGCGGTGCCAAATTTTGAAAAACCAATTAGGTAAGCAATAGAATTCAATCAAACACGCACACAGAACATACAAACAGAAGCAGATACAAGGAAACATAATACACACCTTGGTTAATGGTGAGGTGGTCTAACCTAGGATTTAGGGGGTCACTAAGGACCTTTTTGGTAGCAGTTGAAGGAGCTTAATGCGACTCACAGCTTATTCGGTTAGCTATATATGAATGTTTGGTAGTGGCTTAATGATATAAAAAGTGGCTTACACGGTAAGCTTTTGGAGGGGAGCTTTATGCAGAAAGGCAATTTTTTTTTTCCAAACCTATCATCCCATTAAAAAAACATTCTCCTTCCATCTATGAAAAAACCCTCCCAAACGAAAACCTTTCAAATCTACAGACAAATTAATCCACGTAGGCAGCTTTATTCATACAGGATTTAATGGAAAACCAACCAAACAACCCCTAACCCTACCCTCATCTGATATCTCTCTAGCTCCCTTCCTCCCATCTAAACTAGCTACAGATACCCACCCCTAGTCCGCTACCTTAATCTCGAGTCTCCAAGGACTCCTATCAGAGATCATGCATAAGACAGTGTGGATGCTAAACTCGAAGGTCAGAATGTAGTGCCTTTTTTAGGGAAATCAAGATTAAAATTTGGATTTTTAAACCAAAATGTAATGATATCGGAAACTGAAACTACGGGGCGAGTTGCTTACCCGTCCATTTCTGGCATTTGGAGATCCATGAAACAGGCGTCAAAGAAATGAGGCGGCTTAAGCATTTCTAATGCAGCCTTCCCGCTATCTACACAGGTCACAATAGCTCCATACTTCTTTAAAGCACCTTCCGCCACTCTTCTGTTAACAACATTATCATCCACCACCAAGATTTTCTTTTCACGTAGCAGAGTCCCAAGAGTTGGCGGTTCTCTTCTCGTCACTTGAGTCCTATCTTCGGTTATAAGAGTTTCTTGAAAGCAAGAAATCAAGACACTAAATCTAAGAGGCTTCACTAAAACATCAGACACCAAATTAGCTGATTTGAGTTCATTTTGTCTATCCGGGCTTATAGAGTTGGCCAAGAGAAATGCTTTTGGTGCGGTGCCAGTTGTTCTGAGCTCTTTAAGACCAAGAAAAAGTGCAAGATCAGACTGTTGACCATAAACTTCTTCGTCTACCAGGATCATGTCAAGATGAGCTGAATCGCTGCAGGATAAGTCACCAACAATTACTAATAACATCATTAAATACACTGCAATTTTAAAAATAAATGTACCTTAATACGTAAGATTTTGCAGAATCCAAAGAAGATGCTATCTCGACTAAGATTCCCATTCTCTGAAGATGGTATCGTGTAACTTCAGCTCTTATGCTTTTATGATCAATCACGAGTGCTCTTAATCCGTGAAATTCTGATATGGATGGATAATACTGCTGTGGCAGTACTGTATCAAGAGAAGTTGTTTCCTTTCTCGTGAAAACCGTTGTAAACGAAAACGCACTTCCGGTACCAGGTTCGCTAACAAAACCGATCTCTCCATCCATAAGACTTACCAATCTTTCGCTAATGCTTAACCCAATCCCAGTTCCACCATAAGTTCGTGACGTGGAACTGTCGGCCTGCATAAATGGCTTGAATATACGGCTTTGTGCATCTTTTTGGATTCCCACACCCGTATCTTCAACCGTTACCAAGATTTTGATGTTTTCAGATCGCTCTACCGAATCTGTACCACTTAGTTTTTCAAACTTTTCCCAACTTTTCCTCCTATCGACAACAGGAAGCCCACTTAAAGTGTTGTAAACAACGACTGAATTTGATGAGTTCTGAACAGAGGCTAGACTCTTTTTAAGCACTTCGTCCTTCATATCCAGACGTCTGACTTCATCGGCTAGGTGCACAGAGACAAATATGTGTCCTCTGTCGTGTGTGAACTGCAAACGAACAAAGCATAAGTAGAACACAACCAAATTACAAGAATTATCATAAATTATTTCTAATAAAGGCAAGTGAGGGGGCTAACTTTAAGGGAATTCGCAACAAGATTCGTAATTATCTGCCTGAGTCGTCCAGGATCTCCAACGACAACATCAGGAAGTTGATCAGAAACATAAACCGCCAACTTCTCACCCACAAGAACAAAATTATCCTCGTTAGAATAGATATATAGTAGCTTTAAATATTAATAATGCAATCAACCTTAAGAATCAGGAATTTACCTCAATACCCTTTTCTTGGGACTTGGTTGAAAATAATGATAAAACGTTATCAAGAATGGTGCGCAGATCAAACGGGACTGCCTCAAGCTCAAGTTTTCCAGATTCAATCTTTGCTTGATCCAGGACCTCGTTGATCAACTTTATTAAATCTTTTCCACTAGCATGAGCAGTTTGTGCGAAATCTAACTGCTTTGCATTCAGATTTGTGTCCATCAGCATCTGCAGCATTCCTGTTATATCCGAAACTCATCACTTGCTGAAGAAAAAACAGCAGGTTTTGAAGCAAACAAAACATTTAAACTAGAGGCATAGTCTATTACCTAAAACACCGTTCATTGGAGTCCTGATTTCATGTGAAACTGTTGCAAGAAACTAGAAAAGAGAGATGATATGTATATATATAAGCATGATAAAATAATAAATGTTGCAAAGAGAATGAACCTAAAAGCTCTAGCAAAGCATACCCACCTGAGATTTTGCCACATCTGCAGCTTCAGCACGATGTTTAAGCTCCATCATCTCCTGATAGCCACGTTCAACTGTATCGATTCTGTTAATGGCCGCATAGAAGATATGCCCAAGAAGCAAAACAATTGTAAGCTCTCCAACTGATGCTGCTATGGCTGTCCAAGGTGTAGAAGGCGGATTCTTGAACCTGATAAGAAAAAAAATTCCAAATATGGTTTCAAATACTTGGATGTTGTTTCTTTTTTAAGAGGTATTGAACTCTGAAGTTTTATTTCATTTTATTGTAGTCTGAAAACCAAATCAACAAAACTTTTTGTTCCCCTAACTGATAAGAGGTTAGATGTTCTAGATATGACCTGCAGCGCATTTCATGTTTCCGAGCAGGATCACCAAAGTCGAGGCTGCTAATGTGCAGTAACCCCGTGTCAGCCTCATTAGGACCATACATGTTAATATCTGCAGAAATGTTTGTGGTGTCGTAAACATTTACAACGATCGTCTGTTTGCTAGCTAGTTGATGTAAAAGCTTCTCAACTAGTGACGCAATATCATATGATGCACCTAGGTACCTGGTTTTCAAGAAAGGATCAGATTAGAAACAATTTGTCAGTGAGAATTTGTGGAACCCCATTAGATTACTCTCCAAAAGAGCACTATAGAAGGAGGAGAAAGGTCCAAGATAAACTTACCCCACGGTGGCATTAATTCGTTGCTCGGGTGTAGCATCTTGAGGAATGTGAGTATTATAGACGGCAAACGTAAGTACAACACCCAAATGGTTTGATTTCAAAAGCTTAAAAGGAGATGTCAAGACCCCCTTTCCAGATGCCCTTGCTCGCAAAATGTTTTCACGATCTTCCTGAAGGATTATGAAATAGAAAATTGAGACACTTGCTATAATTAAACAACCTCACAACAATAAAGACGATGTTTTCATGAAGATACCTTTCCGGACATCATATCAATAGAGACGATATGAGCTACAGTTTCTTGAGACAAGATAACTGGAGCATATTCATCTTGAATGGGTGAAGGATCCAGATTTTCGGGGTCACAATCTTGTGCCAATGTCTGATCTTCGGTTTCCATTTTCTTTATCGTCCAACCATGCTTTTTCTCAAAATTCTCCCTCTCGGAATGTCGCACTCTCAAAGCATAGGCAACGCCACTAGTAAGTGGCCTCTCAAAAGATGTTCTCTCTGTATATTCGCCAAAAGTTTTCTGTCAAATAGAACAACCCTTTACTATGGTTAATCAACTTTATAAAGAATGATACTCTTGTCATCTAAGTCGGTGAATTATGGAAATAGGAGCAGCTTTCAAATGAGAACTATAAACATTTTGAGAATCTGGTAACCGACTATTCATGCTTTATTCATAATGAATTCATGATTATTCATCATGAATAATACATAAAATAGTTGGCTCCCAACTTCTGAAAATATATACAGTTCTCATTTGGACTTTCCCTTATGGAAATATTACTTGATCGATAGCAGAAGGTTCTTTCCCGTGGTAAAAAGTGGAAACAAGAATAGCCAACGCATGAACATGATTCATGCTAACGTTGAACTGATCCTGAAGCATCCGGGCCCGCTCATCGCACATGCTGGCTAGCGTTTCTTTCCTTCTAGAGGTAATTCCTGAATTTAAGTACCAAAATAGCCAAATGGATACAGCCACACCAACTAACACAAACAGCACCAGTAGCTTCTTCATCCACTTCCCAGCTCCCCTCGAGGAACCCTCTACCTTATCTTTCTTCTTATACACCTTTCTTTTGCGATTTTTCCATAACATTCTACGTAAACCGAGAATCTGGTAGCTCAGTCCCACAGCAAATATGGCCCACAGGCATACCCTCATGAAATAATACTGAAAACAGCAATGAAGCCAATCAAATACTTACAAAACCATTCCAACTCAAACATTATGAATTTCTTTACGAGTTATAGATGAAGAGCATCCTAATTTTCTACTCATCATAGACTGGTTGCTAATCCAAACTAGAATTCATATCCAGAATCAAGATCCATATCAAACATAAGTAAATGTCATAGATTTACTTACCTCTGTGATGCTTTGAAGTTTTGATGCAATTGATGGCAAGGATAGGGAAACTAATGGTAGAGAACTGTCACTTGAAATTGATGAGTCACTTTTTGTAGGAATGTTCTCATCACACTTGCAGCATTTATCCCTCGATTCTACGTATTTCTGCTCTTCAAGTCCATGGTTCGATAAATATGGCCCTTCTAGAGCACAAGTAATTACATTCTCCTCAGTTGTTTCATATTCCAGTTGTTTGGTACATTTCAAAGAAGTTATCTGAAATTCACCAACAACGATTTTCACACCACAGATACTCCGAATAAGACTTCAAAAAGACTTCAAAGTTCAATGCATCTTGAAAAACAAATAACACCTTAGTGATAGTATGAATCCCCAAAATTGGGATTTTTAGTTTTTGAAGTGGCATGAAGCAGCCCTAAATTTGCATCATATTATTGACTGAAAGTTCATCTATAAGATCAATAAAACAGTCATTTCTAGCCTTGGTACAAGACTTGAATCTTTATCTTTAACCCTAAATTCAGCATATTTCTTAAGTTCTCATGTACACTGGATGCTAAATAGTTTATTAATTGCCAAAAGTTGCATGCTTGAGAGCATTAATCATTCAATCAAGAGGTAAGAGACTAATAAATGAGGATCACAGATAAATAACTAGAAGTTGAACAAGAATCATGTTTTTTTGGCACCTCAGAATAAATCAAACAGTAGAAACATGACAGTAACAGTGAAAAAAGGGTTGATAAAAAACAAACCTGATCTGACTCAAAGAATGAGGAAACCAGCTCATGAAGATGTCCCTTGCTGACATTGAATTGTTGAATCAATACTGAAGAATTATCTTCACATGTTGTTGTTGATATCTCTAACTTTTGGGTTGAAATTGAAATTGAAATACCCCCAAACAAGAACCAAGCAAACCCAGTGGCAACAAGAAAAACCCACAAAAAAAGCAGCAGCCTTTTCCATTTCCAACCACCAGTAGATCCTTTTCTCAAGGGTTCCTTAGCCTTCCTCATCTTGGAATTAGTCAACAATCTACCATTTATTCCAGATATCTTGCAATTTAAAGACATTATAAACAAAACCCACCTGCATATCTTGAGAAAAGGCCTTGAGAATTCAAGAGGAACAGCAGGAAAACTCATCAAAGAAACCAGAGCCTTATAATAAAACTCTAATCAGAATTCAAGAAAACATATCTTACTGGAGTAAAGATAGCTTCTTTTTGGTGGTTTGAAGCCAACCAAAACCATATGGTTTGGAAAGAAGAGAAAAGGGAAAAGGGGAAGCTATTGTTGGAAGTAAAATATGCAAGAAGAAGGTAGTAATAAGAGATGAGTACAATTCATCATAAGTGAATAAGACAAAAGAAATAAGAAGAAAGGAATATGGGGTTATATTAATATTCATATATCAAGGTCTGTCCATCTCAACAAAGCCTCTGTGAAGCCGAAAGAAACATCAAGAACAAACTTTATTTACACACACAGAGAAAAGAGAGAGAAAGAGAAAGAGAAAGAAAGAGCCATTGTTATTAGAGAAATTTCAAGAAGAATAAAAGCCAGTTGGGATTTAACTACAGAAGCCCAACTGGAATCAATGAATACAGTATTGTGTGCTGTGATTGAAAATTAAAAAAACAAAAGGGTACCCTTTGCTTTTTTTCCACCAATCGTTTTCTCTTTCTCTCTCTAGAAAAATTGGCGTTGAGTGAAGCATATATGTTGTTGCCGTCGATGGGAACATGATTATCTCATCATCTTGTGGAAGAAATAATAACAACAACAATAACAATAATAATAAGCAAACAAAAACATAGACATTATTATAATTCTGTTGCTAATTAATTCCCTAACATTCTTTATATTATTCTTTCTTTCATCTTTTTCACTTTCAAACAAAACTTATAATTTACTGTTTTTTTTTTCTTGTGATGTTTTTATTTTATCTTAACTTAAATAAACTACAATACTGGTTTATAAATACCCATATACAATATGCTACTACTACTCCTACTGGTGGCAGAAGGGTGAAGTTGGAATAAAAAAAACTGTGAAAATAGAAAAGAGAAAGTGGCATGAGTCATGAGAAACCAACAAGTGTTCAGAGAGATATCAGATCAGAGAGACTTGGAGTGAAAAGAGAAAGAGGAAGAAGAGGGGTATCTATTTCTTTTAATTAAAATTATGGGAAAAAGCTTTGGCATTTAATTGGGAAATGAGCCTAATTCTAGTTTGTAGCATATGTACCTATTTCAAAAGACTTTTCATTTACTAGTTATATAACATTCCATTCATGAAAATAATACTAATTACACCTTTTTAACTGTTATTTACACCTAAAAAGTGAATTGCTTTTTATACACATATCAACATCAAATGATACTTTTTATATTTCCAATGCATTCACACCTATAGTAAAATGATGCAAATAGCAACCTCCAAAACATATCCATAAAAATATATTTAAGGATACCCATGTGAATAGATATCACAAATAATATCTTCTATTACAGCGTTAATACGAAATTACAAGAGACATCGCAATGATACTTTTGTAAAAAAAAAAGTATGCAACCATAGAGTTGTTGTTCATCGGAACACAGGTTCATACCTTTTAGTGGGCAGCACAAACACCTCGCAAAGGCTCTAGCTCCCAGGATGTTTGGTCGACCACATCAAACCGTCTTGTGTTCCTCGTGTAATTTTTTTCATAATTCCTGCTCCTATGTATGTGATCTGGGTTTTAAAATTGCTTCTTTGTTTTACTTTCTTTGCTTGTATCTGTTGTATTTTTCTTTTCTTTTTCTACACCTTTGTAGTTACTAGTGGAAGTCTTATTTTTCTGTTTTGTTTTCTTGTAAGTCTAATTCTTTTTTAATGAATTATTGTCTTTGAAAAAATAAGAAATTTTCAACAGGTAAATGCTAAAATCAGGTGACACACCACATGATGGTTGACCATATAAAAATGTGAAATGCTTGACCCCTTCAACTATTTTTGGTCTTGTAAATGTAAAAGTAAAATTATATGATGTGGGTACCCACCCATTGATCAAGTATGTTGGCCTATTAATTTAATAATGGAGTTAGTAGGAACAAAGTAATGGG
This sequence comes from Carthamus tinctorius, assembly GCA_001633085.1. Classification (NCBI taxonomy): domain Eukaryota; kingdom Viridiplantae; phylum Streptophyta; class Magnoliopsida; order Asterales; family Asteraceae; genus Carthamus; species Carthamus tinctorius. The sequence continues at coordinate 11,621 of LUCG01298751.1, forward strand.
TTATATGATAATCAATGTCATCATTGGTTTGACCCTACCTTTGCTCTTTATTAATTCCACATGGTTGGGTTAAAGTTTAAACCATGTTAATTAATTAAGTGTAAACTACAATTTTGGTCCTTGTAGTTTACACCTAGCTCTCAAATGGTCCTTAACATTTAATAACTACAATGAGCATCCTTACTGTTTACATTTACTTTGAAAATCGTCCCTTATCGTTTAAGTCTGTTAAAAATTAGAGTAAATCACATATTTGGTCCCTGTGGTTTACACTTAATTGCACTATTGGTCCCTATTTTAAAATAATTAT
>LUCG01298765.1:0-10168 GCA_001633085.1 Carthamus tinctorius
AAATGTAAAACGAATAATAATATAATGATAAAAAAATACAAATAATAAATTAAGTTATTAGAAAGAGAAAATTATTATTTTACCCACTTTGAAAAATCAAATTCACCTCCTACCCATTCTCTCCCTAAAATTCGTAAAAAACCTACCGATCCCCTATCCAGCAGCCCCTATTAGCGGCTTCGGCGAGTTTTCCGACCAAAATCAACACCGGCGGCTTTGACCGAGCCACCCTCCTTTAATCAACATCACCTTGAAGCTCTCATTGGTCCACGTCACCTTTAATCAATATCACCTTGAAGCTCTCATTGGTCCACGTAGGCGCCATATCACCTTGAAGTTGCCACCTATGCCACTATCGAGACCCACCCCTATTAGCAGCACCCCTATTATGTGGCCCAATGGGAGGGCGCTACGTCACCCCAACCCCTATTATGTGCCGCCGGTGTTGATTTTGGCCGAAAACCTTGTCGGAGCCGCTAATAGGGGTTGTCGAATAGGGGATCGGTAGGTATTTCACGAATTCTATGAAGAGAATTGATAGAAGGTAAATTTGATATGGTCTAAGTGTGTTGAAATTTCATTGTAATGGATTATATTATATTCTTTTATAACTTACACAAGAGTGCATAGAAAGAAAGTGCACTAAATGAAAGTTCATTTTGTATGCAAATGTGGTTGTGCACTTGTGGTTATAAAACTTTGTTCCCTTTCTTAAAAACATTCATAATAATTTTTTTTAATGGCTTACATTTCATTGCAATATAAATAATTCACACCTATAGCCTGTAACGGAAACCTAGGTTGAGCGGGTTCGAACCCGCCGGGCTGGGGGGTTGGGCAGGCTGCCGGTACGCCGGCAGTGGGGTGGGAGCTCAAGCAGTTTGCCTACACCGTTGAGTTTGTGTGTATGTTGTGTGTCTATCGTGTGTGTGTGTGTGTGAGGGTTGGGAGGGTTGGTACTAATAAAAAAAGGGTTGCAGAGGGTTAATTGTGGAGTTGGAAAACAGCTGATGTGGGGTTGGGAGGGTTGGTTAAGCATGGCCTAAGAGATGGTCTGAAAACATTGCTGAATATGAAAGAAGAAAAAAAACAGAAACTTATTATTTTAGCCATTTAAATTAATGGTTTGATTTCCTAATCATTTTCTTGTAAAGTTTATAAAATAATCATTAGTTTCCTTAAAAGCACCTCCTGTATTGATGGACCTAACTAGAAGACCAAAAAATTACAAATATTACCCCTGTCTACCAAGTAAGACATCCGTCAATGGCGGACCTAGTCGGCTAGTCGCCATACTTGCAGAAATTACAATTTACCCCTAGTCCATCAAAAATCACCTCCAGCAATGATAGATCTGGCCCCTAGAGTTTTGATATTTACAATTTATACTTAGATCCACCAATGAAGGAGCTGCAGTTGACAAACCTGATGGCTATTTTGTAAACTTTTACAAGAAAATGGCTAAGAAATCAAAACACTAATTTTAAATGGCTAAAATAATGAATTTCTCAGAAATAAACTCAGAAGGTTCATATAAAACTCAAACTAAATCACAGTGTCACCAAACTATCTGTTTTAGCTTTCAAATCAAACTCAAAAGACTCAATTTGGTCTCACTTTGGAGATTCACTAACCATATGGGTGCCACCATTAAACACTCCTTCCACCCGGTTTTCGATAAACCGTGCACCGCAGCTCGAGACCAGAGCCGTTTTGGCTCGAACCCGCCTCCGGGTCCGGTCCTCCAACGCTCTCCTCTTCTTCTTCGGGTTCAGAAACCCGTTAGCAAGAGCTTCCAAAGCTTTCGTGGTCAACGGCCGGTTTCTCGTACTCTGCCGTTGACCACCCGTAACCGGACCCTGATTCGGGTTCGCACCACGGCTCGATGTTGGCTCACGGAAAACTAACGAGCCATCATCGTCCGAACCCGGACCCGGACCCACTCGAGGGTTATTCAAATCTATCACTATACTTTTACGTTTTTTTTCCATATCTTCACCGCTCGAATTTACGTTTTCGTTTTTACTCGTTAGCTCGGAATTTTCCAAGATGGGGTCCGCTAGATTCGTAACCCGGAGCCGTTTCGCTTTCGGTTTGAAAACCAACTTCAGTTTTCTCACCGATTGCCCGTTGGTCGAAACATCGATCTTCTTATCTTCGATTCTCGAAACCGTGGTTTCTGGATCCAGTTTGTTTCGAGATTCTTCGGCCATTTCAGGCTCGGAATCTCCCGAAACACTCGACAACTCTCGTATCTCCTGTTCGAAAACGGGCAAACTCGTCAGCTCTTTTACCTTAACGCCCCCGGCCAAACTCGTGTCCACGATCGTGTATTTCATGATCGAATCTTGTTTTTTATCATCCGGGACGTTTTCCGGGTGTGCCACCTGGCGGTCGAGAAGACCCGGTTCAGACGCAACTTTATTCAGGACGTCCATGACTGAATCGAAGTACTGGCTTCCTCTCTCGAGGCTCCTCCTCGAGAACTTTTCGACCCCGGGTGCAAGAAACACCAACGAGTGGTTCGGTGTTTGGAAAAGATGGTTTCTTGGCTGTTCGGAGTGCCACCCGCTTGCCAAAAGACGAGGCCAAACAGCTTCCCAGAAGAGATCGTTCAATCTATCTTTGCTTAATCCAATGCCGTCTTTCAAAAGGTTGAGAATTTCGTCTGTTTCTAAAGAGGAGCATGCTGAATGAATAAGCTTCTTGTTCTTTAACGGCTTTTTGGCCCTGCTCGTAAGAAGATCTCGTTTTTCTTTGCCGATTGCAACGGCTTCTACTAAAAGATCGATGCCCACTGTGTCCCTTAGAGTGAGTACGTAGTTTTCGAACGAAAGATTCCCATCCTCGAACGTTCTAGTGATCTGGAAGCAATTATAGCTCGTTAACAAAATCATAAATGCAAGATTTTCTTGTGCAAAGATTAAAGAAACAAATCATGGCTTGATTAAGTAGTAACTAAAGAGACTACCCTTTTAAGATTCGAAATTTCCAAGAATGTGAATCTTGGAAACAAGGTTGTGATCGTTTTGGGTTATTTAGATTTGATATCTTTATTACGTATTACGTGAAGAGAAATGAAGACAAGATTGCGAATCCCATTGTCTTAACGTTGGTTAGGACCTAAAAGCGAAAGATGCATATAAACAGAAGAGCCTTAATAACTTATATGGGTCAGGTTCAAGGGAAAACCGCAAACAAAATATGAAAAACGAAGGATCACCCTAATAACCACTCCGTTGTAGTATGCACACGTCAATATAAGTAATTTGTCCGGTATGCACATGTGCATAACATGCATACGTGCATAGAAACCAGGAAACATCTTAATTACTTATGTGCATATGTACATATGAGTGGTTATTAGGGAGTTCTTAAGTTTTTCATTTTTTGGGGGTTTTCCCCTAACCTCACTCCAACATATATAACTCGGTTATTTAACTTAATGACTTTGTGACATTTTCTTTTTAAATCCATGAACTTCTAACAGGTTTTTAAGCATTCTTCTAATAAGCAGTCGCATTCATTTAACCAAAGGACCCCTTATAACTTGTGAACAAGATGAAGTAAACAACGATTAAGGTTGCTTATAAAGGCAACCACAAATGGGGATCTTTAGTTAAACGACCTTCTATGGAAGTCACTTTTACAAACTAACCATCTATAGGTTTTTTAAGTTTCTTATTGAGTTAAAAAGGGAAATTTATAAGGTCGTGCTCCTAATTGAAATCTCATTTAACTGAACGACCCCAAAAAGATGCATGATCCCATTGAAGTTTACGAGAAATCTCAAGGCTTTAATGAAGAAAATCCCGATATATAGAACATGTTATATTGCTATATATATACATATATGTACACAAGTAATGAGGACGGTTCAAGGAAAACCCCTAAAATACGAAAAACTGAGGAACACCATGGTAACCATTCATCTAGAATGTATGCACATGTGCATATAAGTAACTGAAGCAGTTTTATGGTTGTTATGCATGTGTGCATGTCATGCACATGTGCTATCATACAAATTGCTTAAAAACTACTTGTATGCATATGTGCATACCGTCCAGATGAATAAATACCAGGGTATTCCTCAGTTTTCCAATTTTTTGCGGTTTTCACCTGAAACTGGCCATGAAAGAACAAGACCGTAGGAAAATACCTGTGTCAAACTCGTTTTGCATTCGTCCGTTATATCAGGCAGTAACCGCGATAAAAGCTCTTGTCGTCTCCACCCATTGAAAATCTTTTTCCCTGGAACGGACTTTCGACTTCTCTTCTTCCGATACGTTGACCATTTCCGGTGTTCGCCACTTCTATAAAACTTTCCATAGTAGTAAGACATTACATTTGGCATTCCTTTATTCCCAACAAATTTGTTCACAATCCGAAGATTCTTGCCAAATATATATAAACCAAGAAGAAAACTATCATGTTCAATAACGTTCCAAGATTCACCCGATGAACCAGGAACCGCAACCAAATCATTGTCTTTCCCACAACCAGATTTCGGGACCCAAATGACAGGAACCGAGAGACCAAATTCAAACTGGTTTTGCACATAAGTTGATTGAAATCGCTCGTTTTCTTTCGGTAAAGAAGGGATTTGAGCCTGGTATTTGTCTCCAATTCTAGGAGTCTTTTGTGGCTCTCCAAAAACGTCACCAGAAGCAGAAGATTGTTCGGTTTGGAGCCACTCAGCACGTTTTTCAGCATTTTTCTTATCGTTATCCATCTAATCCACAATCAAGCATGGAAAGGAAAGATGTTAAGTTTGAATTAGAACACGGCCAGATCGCAAGATTGCCATATTTAAACCACAAGGGTTCAGGGAGATGTGGTGGAATATCCCATCTGCCCAGGGTTCAATTCCATGCGTCCACAACAGTTGTAGCCAATGAGTTTATCAGGACTGATGTCTTACAGCTATAATTTGTCGGGATTAGTCTGGGCATAGCCCATGACACCCTTCCAAAAAGAAAAAAAAAAGATTGCCATATATAAATAACAAAACTACCTAAAAGAACATCATTTCTTGATTTCTTGATCATGTTGGCATATCATTAAACACCCAATTTCGAATGCTTTAAGCTACATAGAATTGGTAAAGAAAGTAAGTTATGCGATATCTGTATAAAAGGGTATCTTTCGTCTTAGGTTTTAAAGGCGTTGAACTATAGTAAAGGATCGATTATGTGACGATTTTTGTATTCTTTTACCGTTCATCAATCTTCTTTTGGAATGATTTCTTCTTGTAATAAGTATAATGTGATAACATAAAGCGATTTATCGAAACAAAATACATAAAAATGTGGTCTAAAATCTAAATCAATGATAATACTCAAAGCTCATCAAACAAGAACAACAAACCTAACAGAACTCCATCAAATTCTCAATCATTTCACAAATTTCATCAAGTTTCTATTGGGAACTTCCACTGAATTCAACCAAAACTGCCAATGATTCACAATCTTTTCTAAAGAACTATATTCAAATTTCAAACAAAGGAATTAAACCAAGCTCAGATCCATTTCTGAACCCAAAAAACCATAGCAAAAATGTTGATTACTGGCACACACAAACAATCCCAAATTGATCACAAACTAACATCAATGAAAACAACAAATGCATTCAACTAAATTGAAACCATTTGCAATGAATATATATAAGATTGTTGGATTAAACAAAACCTATATTTGCTAAATAAACCCCAATTTATAAGCATATAACCCACTAATCAAGATCATATTTCTAATCAAAAACCAATAACTTATAACTCCATAAACCAAAAACCAAAATATGAGAAATCAAAAGCTTGTGAAAGTTGCATACGAACTTAACAAACCATTAAAACGTAACGAAGCCCACGTGAATACCCAAAGTTAAGCAAATGGGTGTTGATCTTTTTGCATCAAATTCGAACTTTTTTAATGGTTATATAACGAATCCTTTGTTAACAACACATGGGTTAAGAAGGGTTAAAAGAAAAAAAAAATGCAAGAAAGAAAGATGTAAACAAGTGTAGTTTGATGATCAAAGAGAGATGATTATGAGAGAAAGAATTCTACCTGTGAAATGGGATTTATCGCAAAGTGAGGTTTTGGTATTGCGGGTGAGAGCGTTCTTGAAGACTTTGTGAAGAAAAAAATAAAAAAAATTTATTTAGAGAGAGAGAGAGAAACATAAAAGCAAGAAAGAAAAGAGTTGGGTGTTAAAAATAAGGAGAGATTAGATTATAAGACTAAAAGGGAAGAAGGGGGGGTTTTCATTTGGTTTGATTTTTAGATGTTGTTTCTTTACCATTTACTTTTAGGAGCAAGTTTTGTAAGACCATCACTTATACCTAACCCGATGGCTATCGGGTATCTAGGGTTGAGTTTGCTTGGGTCTGGTCGGGAACGCCATTCCGCCTCTGGCAAGTTCTCAATCGGGAAAGCACGTCTGGTCTTTAAAGCCGATGAAATCAACCCACCTCACCCCACCCCACCCCCTCACCCCCTTTCTATCTCTTCTTTTTTTAAGTAATTAATTTAATAAAACAAAAGGTGTGGTTAAGATTGGGTAAGGTATATAACACATGTATTGGGTAATGTAAACAGTAGGAGTGAGAAGACGATGTAGTGCTGGTATGATAGTGGGTAAGAGATGTTAGGTTGAGTTGTATAACCGGTGGCCTAAGGGATGTAGTTTGGTTTGGTTTGGTTTAGGTTGGGTTTTATTTGGTATCGGTATGTTTTTGTACAATCAGTAAGATCACAGAATAACATCAAGAGTTCATTAGTAAAAACATTGGGAAGGTATACATTTACAATGTTTTGTTGTGAAAGTTAAGGGTTATTTGTACTTTTATAATGTTTTATTGTGAAGTTTCGGTGCTAGTTTGTGAAACATAAATGAGTCAAGCCGTGCTCGAGCTCGATTCCAAGCTCACCTCGTTATCAGACAAGCCTAAATATGCTCGGCTCAAGCACGTTTACCTATAAATTAATACTTAATATGTTTTTTTATTATTTATTATTTTTATTGTTTTATATATATACATATATATATATATATTATATTTTATATATTAATTGAGGCCCGTTTAGGCTCGCCAGCTTCATCATAAAGGCTCGAGCTCGTTTATTAAATGACCTTAAAATGAAGCTCGAGTTCGTTCTCGTTTAACTCGGGCTCAAATCGAGCTTTTAACGAGTCGATCCCGAGTACAAATCAAGCTTTTAACTCGAGCTCAAATCCCGAGCTTTTAACGAGTCGTTTAACTCATTTACCCCCTTATTTGTGATCTCAGTTGCTATATATAAGAGACTGGTATCATGTATATATTCAATCCACCGTAACATATTTATAATGTTTTATTGTGAAAGTTTAGTGTTATACATGTGGGCTTAACAGTCTTACGAAAACACCATAATTTTACGTGATTTTAAATCTAAAGGATACTTTTAATGAAAATTAGTGCAATAATTTATTAAATGATAGGTAAATATAATGTTTCAATTTAAACAATTAGGTCAATAGGCAGAAGTCTAAAACAATCATATAATATTGAGAAATTGAAAATGCAGGAGAATGAGAATAGAAATAAGCATTGTATTGATACTGTTTGGTTAACTCAATATAATTAATGAAAAATTGTTTCATATTAAAAAAATATTTTCTTTCAACTTGAAAATATAAAACATGTTTCATTTAACATCAAGAAATGGGACGACATATGGGAAAAAATACTGAGTTGAAATAAAATTTTCATTTCATACAATTTGGTCAGGAATGAAAATTAATGGATCTGCAGGAATGATTCCATTATATAATATCAGACCAAACAACAGTTTTCATTATCATTCTCATTTCTTACCTTGTAATACTCCCAATCAAGCACCCCCTGAATGTCCAATGATAGCAAAAGATTTTATTTTTAAGATGAAAAATAAAAAAATAACTAATTTCAAATGTTCAAGTGATTATTTTTAGTCTAAAATTTTACCTGTTTGTATATTTAATGTATAAATTTATTAGTTGATGTATGATTTAAAAGAAAGTTTAATTTTTATGATTTAGATTAGTAAGGTAAGGTTGATATGATATAACATATTGCATAAAAATGACTTGTTGAAGTGGATGACTTTGATGGTATGTTGTGTGACAATAAAGCTTCATTAAAAACTGAAGTACTATTTATAAAAAGTAGGCCGGCCATACTAGATATGTTATATATGTTGGAAATTGGAATGTTAGGCGATAAGAAAGACCCATGAGAGGAAGTTGGAAGTTACATTCATGATATTTAAATGGACCATGTTGATAAGATCCGGAATGAGTTTTCTAGGGTGGAGTTGAGAGTTGTGCCTGTTACAGATACATTCAGGACAGGTAGGTGGTTGTGGTTTGGAGATGTTTGCATGAAACAAATGGCTTCTCAAATGCGAATGTAGAATGCATGACAATTGAGGAAGACATGGGATAAAGCAACCGAGGATGAACATGTTGTCTTTAAGCATTTTTCGAAGATACGATGATGCACGACCAATGTAGCAAATCAGAGGTTGGTAAAAGTGAGTTGGGGTCTAAAGGGTGGAGTTAGGGAATGGGAGCTAACATATAGGTCATTAGAAGATGGATCAAATATTATGTAGTTTTTTCTTAGATCTACTATCATCCATATGCTACTTATATTTTATGGTGTTATTTATTTTTAACCAAATTTTGTTTCTTCTTTTTAACATTCTCCCAAAACTCGATGTATTCTCCATATGGATCTCATTGCTTTCGATTCATTTTCCTTTACTCAATTTCTCCAAAGTTTGTGGCCAAACTTTTTCTAATGTATTTTCACAAGTCAAGAACCTTTCCCAAGACGATTCTACCCCTTCAGCTAAAAGACATACACACATATATGTATATATCTTACCTCTAAAATTTAGGGGCCGTTTACTTGATGTTTACCCAGTAGTACTTACCTGGTCAATTTACCTTACGGGATGAACATGATTAGAACTAGAATCTTACCTAGTAAGAGGGATGACATGAACCGACCCAGTAGGTAAGATCGACAACTTTTACTAGATAAGAGCTTACCGAGTAAATTGTTGCGTACGATACCGTATTGAAAGACTAAAATATTGTCGAATATGGTAGATGATAGTGTTTAATTTTCCTGGTAAGCACTTATCAGATAAGTGTTCAAGTAAACAGATCCTTACTTTTGAATAAGATACGGAGTGCTTATTTGGTTTTGGTTATTGTTTAAGTTTTTACTTAAAAAGTAAGAATTAAAACAATAACCTATATCATAGAGACAAAAGTGGAAACTTATAGAAAATCAAATACAAGATAAAAAAATAATTATGAATCAAAATTAACATAATAATATCAATAACAATTAGAAGATCAAGGTGGAATGAAGTTTATTAAAAATTCTAATTATGTCATTATTCCCTAGATATAAATTTATGATATTTCTTTTTTAAAATTTGAAATCAGTTTTCTGTTTTCCTGATTATAATAATTGCATAATAATAACTTTGATGTATACAATTACATTTTTACTAAAAATATGTAGATAATGATAAATCATTTTTTATTTTATGCCCATATAGCAAAAGAACTATATTGAATATATTCTCCCTTGAAGCCAAGTCAACTCTAATCCTATATTTTATTTTTGATGTGGGTCTAACCATATAAATGGCATCCAAGTTTTATTTTCCTTTTGATTTCATGATAATTGTGGTATATATCAATATGTTAATAGTTGGAGCATTTAATTACAAGAAAAAAATTAAAAAGAAAGAGAGGAGAAATAATGAAAATGACAAGAAAAGAAAAACAAATATTTATGTTCTCTAAAGAAAAAAATAAACAATCTTTTATATTCTTAAGTAGGGAAAAAATATCATTTTTTTAAATATATCATCTATATTTGTCTTGATAGTGTTAAATTGATGGATAGTTTTGTAATTTTACTAATTCGTCCAAGTGTTACCGATTATTATTCTTGCTTCTCACATTTGAATATAAACATATCATCTATTTATTTATTTATTTCTAAAAAAACATATCATTTTTTCCATAAGACCATCCGCAGCGAGTGACGTCAAGGGAGTGACAAGGTGTTGGTATCGGTGGCAACACCACCGAGGTTGATTGGTACCAATTGTCAAGCAACAAA
>LUCG01298780.1:0-13778 GCA_001633085.1 Carthamus tinctorius
CTAGTTTTTGTTTTTCCCTACAATTTTAAAGCTTGTACCAAAACATCTAAAATTGTACAATCAATAGAACTATTTAAGAAAAAGTACTACATATGGATACTTTTAAGAGGGAATCATTGTCCTTTAAACAAATGTATTTTGTTTTTATTTCCACAAGATCAAAACCCAAAAGAGTAGTGTTCACAAATAAGCATATAGGTTACATATGAGATGTTTAGATCAGAAAGTTCAAAAGAGGCTATGAATTTCTAGATTTAAAGAGACAGGTTATTTCAACTTGAATGTTAATGATCTCCATGATTTTATAAAACCCGTTAAATCCTCAACTTGATAAAAGAGTAAGATGTAGGAAGGCATTTGCTTCATGATGAATGAAATTAAAAAGGCAACTATACGGTGAGTTCCAGTGATTTACAAGTGTCTTCGAAGATGAGATGTGACAAAGTAAATCTTACTCATTTTATGAAGAGCTTGAATATCAATAACATGATAAATCAGAACTGTATCAATTATGAATTAATCAGATCTTGGATTAATCTCTAAAGATGTTGATTTAAACAAAAATTCTTCATAGACAATGAAGATTCAACAAACTTTTCTGGTACTAACACTTAAGGGGCACAAGAGTGATTCGACGGGCATATATCAAAAGTGAAACCATTTTGACTCAACATTTAATGTACGAAAAGATTAAAAAAGACGAATTTTCAAAATACTTTATTTTCAAAATAAACATAAGAAATTATATAAAATATTTTTAAATTTAATTTGTTATAATATCAAAAAATATAGTTACTTTAATTGTGTAATTTTTTTATATTACTTAGTAATTATATTTGAACATAATTAATTTAATTACATTAATAATACAAACTAATTAAATATAAAACTTTTATAGAATTAAAAATGATTAATATTTTTTTTTTGAAAAAACAGGTCATTCAATTGTTATCTCTGACCAAAATTTCTCACAATATCGAAAAAACTCAAAATAAAGTATTTTATTTTTTAAAACCCCACCCAATAAATGCCCTTACACAAATCAGTATTTAATGATATTAAATTTTAGATGATAAAATTTTCATTCTTTTTTATTATCTTAAAATAAACAGGAACTCATGTGTTGCCAACATTAAAGTGATTGAAAATGATTAATTTTTGTATAGGGAGAAATTACTAACATAATGAAAGAAATATAAATCAGTTATATATATTTTCTGAATCTAACAATTTTCTGAATTAATAAATATCATATATATATATATATATGAAAATGACACATATATATATGGACAAGTTTTATCCATTGGAAACCATCAAATCCAATAGCTGAAAGAAGTGACTTATCCTAAATTATCCAACAAATGCCTGAAGGCTGAATTAGATAAGTTATTTTTCTATAATTGTATTATTTTCAGGTAAAAAGCTACTATTTATTGATATTTTTGGTTGGAAATATTTGTTTAAAGTATAATAATAAGATAAAAATAAAGGAAAGAAAATGAAAGAGAACATATTTTGTTACTGAATCTCAAAGGAATGTTCTTCTCTCTCACATGGGCTTGCATCTCCTATGACTTTTCTTTTTCTTATCAACTATTCTGATATTTAATTAAACTCAATTTCTTTATGTAAATCATTTGATAATAAATTACTGATAAATTAACAATATAATATCTTAATTTTATGTACCTTTTAACTTTAAAGAGTTTAAGTAGTTTAAATATAACTTCGAAGCAATGACCAGTTTATTAAAATGAAAAGTATTACGTCTTTTATGTACTTCTTTTTTTGACTATTCATTAAAGATCGAATAAGAACACAGATACATATTTACAACAAATCTGATCTCTTAAAAAATAAGAAAGCATCTATCGATGCATTTATTTTGCATAATTTGTGGTCCTAATTACACAAAGTTTATGTGTTGGACCACACTTTAAATAAAGGAGTTGTGTAATCTAGAATGGCTAAAGATATGGATTTATATAAAAATTTGAATGGATGGATGGATCTTGATTGAAATCCATGAACAAAAGTTTGAGATTAGGTAGTGATAAAGTGTTAGGGGTGTGTGTATGCATGTGCAAGTGCATGGGTTTGATGATTATGCCACATGAATGTGTTATCAACAACAAGAGGAATTCATGTATGTATCATTATTTAGTCATACATTTTGGTTTTTTCTTATAAATAAGATGTTGCCTTTTGATATGATGAAACATTGTAGTTTATACTTTTGTTTGGTCAATTCAAAGTATTAAAAGTTTGTATGTGAATAGGTTTGTTACTTACAGATATTCAAGAAACTGTTAAATAGAAGTAATTTTTATATTTGATTTAGTTAGTAACGTATATAATGATAAAAGATTAGTGATGGGGAGGGATGTCATTCTCTCTTGCTTGGATACCCCACTCTTGTAATTTCGGTTTACTATTTTATATAAGCTTAGGTTCAAATTTATCTTTCTCGTATTAGAATTTTACTACTTATTGGAATTCAAAATAAAAATAAAAATGCAAGTATGAATGATAAATTGGAAATGGTATACTATGTCTTTGGTATCGAAAAGGCAACTATAAATGGAGGATGGTGTTGAGATGAACTCTATAAAAACGAGACTTGAAACTATCTATAAACATTAATCTTCAATATAATACAAGTTTTTAACATACAATTCAAATACGTGATGAAAAATCTTATATAACATCTACAAGTTATTAACAGGTGCAATATTTTAAAACTTGCAATCCTATTAATTCAAAAAGCTAGCAGTTGCTTATTGGTTATGTTACTAGGCCAACCGTGATGTACCACAATTGATATGCAACAGTTAAAGTTATGTAAAATAATATTATATATAATACCAATAATGACATGTTTATTTAATTAAGATTTACATGTATTCCGGGTCATAAAGTTACTTGATTGAATCTTAAGATCATTGACCTTGGGTAACTTTTTTAAAGTTAGACATTTTAGACTCGTTTTATATTTAACATCTTAACAGCCAAGGCGCTAACACAAAGAAAACAAGCATTCACAACAATCACTTTAAACATTTTTTTTCCTCTCATCATTCTTTCACGTTGGTTTTTGACGTCATTAATTCGATCAAGTCACACAAATATAAAGGAATTGGTACAATGGACATACATAGTTGAGAATTCTCATGATTACATAGAATTACAAATTTGAATTCCACACAACATAACTTACTTTGGTGACTCAACATAGAAATAAGTTGACCATTTGTGCAAAAGGGTTTGTAAGCCGTACCACACCGCCATATCCTAAAAGTATTATGTAAGATGCAAATCAGATAGCCATCGATTTGTTAGGTCTGTTTTAAAAGTTAAAACTAAGTGCTTGTAAGAAACCTAATCCCCATTGCCACCATCATCGTCGCCGCCATTACTATTAATTAATATTATCACCAATTCACTATATTGTATTTATAATTGAAGCAATAAAGTATGAAAATGTAATAAAAACGGTACTGGATCAATTATTAACCTTTCATTCCTAATCCGAATCTGCATCTTGTCAGCTAAACATTCAAACTCTATCTTCTAAGAGTATCCATTTCAATTTTTGGCAACCAAACTATTAACCAAACTTTAGTTAACTATATTCCAATTCCTTTGATGGATTTCAGTTCTATCGAATCCCATTCCGTAAACAAACATTCTTCATCCTAAAACCAATCAACACTTTGACGGCTTCTACTCGATTTAGTTCAGGGGAAACGAATGTAACTGAAACAGGATTTGTTTGGAAAAGAAACAAATTAAAAAGGAAGGGCAAATAAGGGAGACAAGGTGCACCTCTTTTGGCACACATGCTCCCCCCTAACCTTTGCTTCCATCAAGAAGGATTTCGAACTACACGAACTTGTTGCATCGCTTTCCCCCTCTCCTCGTTAACTTCCCCATTTTGACCCTCCAATTACCTTTCCTCAATATTTATTATTATTTTAATAAAATCTTATCTTTAATAAATTATTAATTGCAAAATATAATATCATCCACCAAACCAAGAAAATTGCATGCACGTGACTTCGCTAAAAACATTTTTTTTTTTAATTTTAACACATCATGACTTAATTAACACTTCTACTATATCATCAACTAATGTTTTACTCTACCAACAATTATTCATTATCTATTCTTCTATAAATAAATTAATTAATTAATACATGAGTTGATGCATGTTTTCATCTTAGAAACAAGTAGTGAATTTGTTGATCATTTGTTGTGTTTAAGAAAGATGTAGATTCTTTTATTCAAGTTGTAAAATAAGCAAGGGATGGCCAAAATTGGTCCGACAAGGCCCGAGAAAAGGGCGGGACCAATTTAGACCGACCCGGTTTATTAAAAAAAAATTCATAAATTGTACATATATTAAGTTTTCGAGATTTTAACAGGATTTTCAAGTTCATTTTGAAACTTCTCAAGTGTTTTTTGAAGTTTTTAAAAGAGTTTCGATACTAAATTTCAGAAATCCTTAATTATATAAATATGTATAACGTGTTTGTGTTAAAAAAAGAATAAAAAAGATTTAAGGTGTATTTGAATGACCGAATTTGAGAATTAAGGTGTATTTCAATAAGATATTGTCCAAAAAAGAAAGAAAATATTCAAAGAAGATTTATTTTGTATACTTAAAATTGATTTTTGAAAAAAAAAAGTTGGGACGTATTTGCCTCTGGCCGGCCATGCACTAGGGACCGAGTTTTGTACATGGAGAACAGGCCGGGTGTTTCTTTTTTATCAAGACTAGGACCGGTTACAAAAGGAAGATTCTTCAATGGGACCGACTTGCGCTTGGCTGGGCTTAAGATTGATTCTTGGCCATCTCTAAAACAGATTAACATTTTTATTTTTTATACCAAATGGTAAATTGTAAATTAGGATAGATGGTTAATAACTTAATATCTTTTATTAAATAGATGGTCGTATGAAGTCGTCTATTTTCTGTGAAACGGCCTCATGGTTACTGAATGACCGAACTTTTGCAAGATTCAATATTGCTTAAAGATCTATTTTAATACAGTTTGAATATTATGTTGTCTTTCAAAAGAAAAAACTAACATCCGGGCTATTTCTCTTTCTTCGTTTTAGATCCGACAAGTAAAATGTAAAATTGGTGTCACAAAATTATTTACATCAACGATAACGATTTTTTTTGAATTTTCAAATGTCTTGGATTTAAGTCATGAAAAAATTTGAAAAAGAAAAATGAATTGAAATAAATGAGATCGCACGAGTGCATGTGGGCCCACTTGCAAATAAACCATGAATCCAAACAAACAAGAAAAATCCATGAAACTTTACCACACATCTCCATTTTCCATTTTCTCATTCAAATTGTTAAGTCCTTTTCCCTTGTTGTTTGCATACTCTCTTTTTACATTCATAATTGATTGGTTGGAATTGAATAATTAAAGTTGTAAAGTTGTATAAAATGAAATAAAAAATCTCATCTTAACCGATAAAAAATAACGTATGTAACATATCAAACGATTATTGCAAGCAGATACCAAGGAAACAACCAGATATCAACACAATTGATTGATATGCTAAAGCAGATGAAAATACCTGTACTGATAAGGAAACCAGAAACTAAAGAAAAAAAATATATTATGTGGTTCATACTCTCAGACCTAATCTTCACATTTTCTATTGTTTCCGTAGATAATAGAATGAGTGTCAAGGCGAAATCATGGCTTGTGGACATTCGCATCACATATGCCTCCTTGTTGTAGTTGTATTTTGACGCTTTTGGATTTAGCAATTTCGTTGTTTCGTTTCGCTTTTCTTTAACATAAGAGTTAAATGCAAACTTGGTCCTTATGGTTTACAAAAAATAATGACTAAGGTCCCTCCTAGGAATTTTTAACTAACAAGGTCCTTATACTTTGATATTTTATAACACCTATGGTCCTTCCTCATTAACGGCGTTAAAAGTGATTGAAGATAAGAAGGGCAATTTTGTCAATTCATATACTCAGATATTTTATAACAGATTTGGTCCCTATGTAAATCAACGATCAAAATAACCTTCTCATTACTTGCCGCCCAATCTAAAAAAACCCTTTCATATTCAATTGAAGAAAAACGATGAACGTCGTCTTCCTCTTCTAAGCTTCATGTAACAGTGGGTTTCATGTTTTGATTTCTTCATCTGGTCAGTTGTTCTAATCCGTGTTTGGGTTTTATTTCTTCACGTTTTGGTTTCTTCACCATGGTGCATGCACAGTGGGTTATTCGAAAGGAATTCGAAGATGATACGGCATATCTTGAAGTATATGGTATGTGAAGATTTTTCTTTTTAAGCTTAGATTGTTTTCCTTTATAAGCAATGATACTCAATCGGGTTTTGAGGCAGAATATGAATAAACAAACCAAAGAAATTTGGGGTAGGGTTTAATCGGGTTCAGGGGGACATTGAGTTTGGTCGAGAAGTTTGATTAGGTTATATATATATATATATATATATATATATATATATATGCTAGAACATTTTGAATGCCATTTCAAGATCATCAAAATTATAAGAAATTGCTTCAGCGCCATGGTTGCAGCATGTATGCACATATACAAAATTTGCTTCAATGCCATGCATTTATGTAACTTATGAATTTATATGTAATTGTAATTTGCTTCAATGTCATTCATTTATATAACAAATTATTTATGCATTTATATATAAATCAATTTTTCATTTTTGTTTTTCATTCTAGTTAAACCTTAAAATTTTGATAAACCTCTTTTAACAGATGATTATCCGACATTGCTTAGCTTGAAGATACATCATGGGGGACTGTTCACCACGCCTCCCGGAAGGAAATATATAAATGGTAAGATTGATAATGTTGACTTAGTAGATAAAGATCAGTTTTCTATACATGAGTTGCAGTCAATGTTGCAAGAGATTGGGTATAGGAAACAATCACCAACATCTTATCATTTTAGAGCTCCTAATCTAGACTTAGATTTTGGTCTGAACGCTTTGCAAGATCATGCCGATGTGTTAAATCTTTTGAAATACTTTCCTGGTTGTAAAATATTTGATATATATACTGAGCATGAGACTACTTTGAATGGAAACAATGGTTATGAAATAAGTGAGGGAGAGTATGCTGAAATGTTTACCGATGCTTTTGATCCGTTTTGGGAACCTGGTAATTATGAAATGGTAGATACACATGTGGAAAACGAGAAATCGGACAGTGAAAGTAGTGAAGACAGTGACTTCATGGTTGAAACCCATAATGTGATTGATGAAGTTGATGTAGACATGAAGACCTACCAATTAAACATCGACCTTAACTTAGAAGATTTTGAGAGCAATTCAGATGAAAATGATTTAGAGAATGATAGGAAAATACAATTGAAGAACTTGAGAAGAAATATGGGAAATAGTGGTGGAAGTGATAGGTGTTTAGCTCCTTTCTTTGTTGGTAAGACATTTGGGAACAAACAGGAAGTAAAAAGGTTGATTGACATGCATGCAATAGAGACTCAAAGACAAATTTATGTAATTAAAAATGACAAGGGGAGGATAAGGGCTATATGTGGAGGAACCCTTCCTGACATGAGTGAAGCAATTGATGTGTCCAGTAAAAGCAAAAAGGTCAAGACAACTGAGCCATCTTGTCCTTGGGTTTTACTTGTATCTAAGGGTATATATGATGATGCATGGATGGTCAAAACTTATGTGGAGACACACAAATGTCTTCAAACCAGGTATGTGAGAGCTTGTACAGCTAAGTTCTTGGCCCAAGATCTTTCAGAAACCCTACTTCATAACCCAACTATCCCTATTAAAGCCATTCAAACAGAGATGCAGAAAAAGTATTCGCAACGGATTTCACATCAGAAGTCCTTTAGAGCAAAGGTTATGGCAAAAAAGAAGCTCCAGGGAGACTATGTTGAGCAATACGATGTTTTAAGAGATTACTTACTTGAACTACAGAGGACAAATACAGAGACAACAGTCAAGTTAGAAGTTGAAAGTGAGGAAAATCCAACAATTGAGACGAGGAGATTCAAGAGAGTGTATGTGTGTTTAGGTGCTTTAAAGAAGGGATTCAAGGCAGGGTTGAGAGATTTTCTTGGGCTCGATGGTTGCTTCATGAAAGGACCATTTCCTGGTCAGATACTTACTGCTGTTGGTATTGATCCTAACAATGGTACATACCCAGTTGCATATGCCATTGTCGAGGCAGAAACCATAAATTCTTGGACATGGTTTTTGGAATGTCTTGGAGATGACTTGGATCTCGGTGCAAATTCCAACTTCACGTTCATATCCGACAGACAAAAGGTTCGTCTAATAGTTTATTTTATCGTTACTTATTAGATTCATTTATTTGCTTCATTACTTTGACAGTAGCTTAAAATGAATAACCAAAAGCTTTTTCTCTTAATGGTACTACTGATGTACTTTTGTTAGTTTAATATTGTTATTACTTTATTATGATATAACATATATTAGTTTCTTTTTACTTACAACACTACATGACAGTGACCTAAAGCCTAAGAGAGTTCCATCATCTTTAGTGTACTTTTATTAGTTTAGTATTGTTATTACTTTATAAATGTTTGCTGCTAAATATGTTGTTGCGTGTGTAGATCTTTCATCTACATGCTTTGTTTTTTTTTTCCTTTTTACTTTTTAAATATGGAATGACAGTGGCCTAAAACATTTTCACTTTTTAGTACCTGTACCATTATATTTAAGTTTCTTTTATTATATCTAACTTATTATTTTTTTACTATGTTTGTGCATCATAGGGGATAGTCCCTGCAATTTCAAAGGTATTCCCTTGTGCAGAACACCGATTTTGCCTAAGACACATCCATGAAAACATGAAACAAATTTGGAAGGGAAAGTTGTATAAAGATCACTTATGGATGTGTGCAGCTGCAACAACTGTCCCACAATTTGAGAAGGAGATGGATAAGGTTAAAAAACTTGATCTTGGATTGTATGAATGGTTGAAGAGGATTCCTCTACATCATTGGGCTAGATCTCATTTCACAGGTAAGAGTTTGATTTTTTTCCCTTAAGTTTGTTTGTTATTTGATATTTATGCTCTTTATAATTTATGTTTTATGTATGCTCTATAATTTCTAGGAAGAAGTCACACAGACGTGGTGTTGAACAACATTTGTGAAGTCTTCAACAGACAACTAGTTGATGGAAGGGACCAACCAATTATTACATGCTTGGAGTATATAAGAGTGTACCTCATGAAGAGAATTGCGAATGTCCAGATGGTGATTGACAAAGCTGGTGGTCCTCTTACTCCGACGGCAACCAAAGTGTTGGAAGAGTTGAAGAAGGATGCTATCAATTACATAGTAATTTGGAATGGGGGCTACAAGTACCAGGTAAATGGTCCGTGGTCGGACCAGTGTGTAGTTGATGTTAATGATAAAACATGTTCTTGCAGGCGATGGGAATTGATTGGCATTCCTTGCAAACATGCTATAGCTACCATATGGAACATGAGAAATACGGGTGAACGAGTTGACTTTCTTGAAAATTGGGTTCACCCAGTATATCGGTTAGATACATGGAAGGCCATGTATGCCTTCAAACTTGTTCCAATTCCAGGAAGGGAGATGTGGGCTAAGTTTGAATATCCAACTAGACTCACTCCACCAACACATCACACCCAAGTGGGTAGGCCCAAGAAGAAGAGGGTAAAATCTATTGGAGAGTTGATTGAAGCAGGAAGGAAACTTAGAAGGGTTGGCAAGACCGTACGGTGTACAAAGTGCAAAAAACAAGGCCACAACTCCCGCACATGCAAAGGACAAGAACCTTAACTTGTGAAGTTTGAATTTCCTTTGTTCAAAACTTGATGTAGTTACTCTACCTTTTGTACTTAATGGTTGCTATGTTTGGATTGTTTATATAGCGGCTTGGATGATGGTTATTATAGCTTGTTGCTATTTTGGGATTGTTTATATAGCGGTTTGGATGATGGTTATTATAAATATTTGTTGCTACTTCGGGATTATTTTGCTATCAAATTTGATTTTGCTTTATAGCTAATTGTTGCTATTTTGGGATTATTTTGCTATCAATTTTGATTTTTCTTTATAGCTAATTACTATTAATTTAGGCTTAATTTGTTATAGCAAATTTGACTTTAGATATTCAATATCAAAACAAAACAAGTTTCACCATGCAACATATTAAGCATAAATTATAGCAAATTTGACTTTAGATATTCAATAGCGAATTTGACTTCATATTTTTTAATCAGATAATGCATTCTATTCATGCTTATATCCATGTTTATTTAGAGGGATGTTAAATGTTATTTTTTGCAAACCATAGGGATCAAGCATGTTATAAAGTAAGATTAAAAGCATGTAAAAAGTGAATGGACAAAATTGCCCTTCTTATCTTCAATCACTTTTAACGCCGTTAATGAGGAAGGACCATAGGTGTTATAAAAAATCAAAGTATAAGGACCTTGTTAGTTAAAAATTCCTAGGAGGGACCTTAGTCATTATTTTTTGTAAACCATAAGGACCAAGTTTGCATTTAACTCTTAACATAATAATCAAGTAACACTCATTTTCTTTTGAATTATTAAGTTCTTATGTCTGTTTTTCATACTCAAATTCACTAAGAAGTTGTTCATCTCATCAAATTTCAACTATGTTTTTATCAGTTACAATTCATTTCAACTAACTTCACATAAAAAAATCGGATGATTTGTATAACTTTATAAAAAGTATAAACATTGAGGACAACTAGAAAACCCCCAAAACATTAACGAATGGAACCAAACAAAGGCCCCTCATATCACATGCTATGGAACAAGCTGCCATGAAGGTAGATTTAACTTCCCATTTGCCTTTTGATTTGGCAACCTCCATTATCAAATCAATTTTCATTCTTATAACTTTTTTCTCATCGGATATGATTGGGAGTTGGTTCGGAATTTTTATCTTTTTCTTAAAAGATCACACTCTAGAGCCTAGTACTTCCAATAATAACAAAGCCTTGACGTCAAATACAAACACTCGAGCTCGTTTTCATTGTGGTCCATGTCCTGTGTGTCTTGTGAGGCCGATTCAAGTACGTACAAGAATAAAAGGACTTGTAGGTGTATAAATACTCCATTACGTGTCAATATAGATTGATAATCTCATTTAGCGACCAGATATAATACATACAGATCATGTCATAAAGAATAACAAGCTTACCATAGTACTGTTTGTTTGAAATAATTAATATAAAGTTTGGTAGTTTTGTATGGACATGTGAGTATACACTTAAAAGGTATCTTTTTATTTATTTATATCTAATGGATTATTATACAAGATATGATGAGGGGACTCAATCATGCATTCTCAAGCGACATTGATATTTTAGGTAGTTGAATGTGACATAGGTTTGTATAACCAATTTATTAATTTTATTTTTATATTACCATATATATTATTTAATTTGTTAAGAAAAGGCAAGATTTAATATATGAACTATAAACCACTCCCATGTATATGATACCCGTGGGTCAACAAAGAAAATGATGTTATGGGGTTCTCCTAAACCTAACTTATTAACTTGTTCATAAACCATTTCTTAAATAGAAAACACAAGTTAATTTATGGCATTTTAGACATTTTGACATGACCTAGTCAATGCTTATATACGAGTTCTAGATATTGCTATAACAATGATTATTATGATGTAACAATCATTTTTCGACCACTCACTATAAAAGATATACACCAGAACCAAGAGTTTTAGCAATGACTCTTGTCGTCGCTAAAAGTCCATTTATCATTACAATCGGTTTATAGAGATGTCATGTCGTACTATTGCTTATGGCTGACATATATAGTCGATAAAGGCGTTTCCCTAAAGCTCACTATTCTTCTTAGTGAAAGTTCAAAAATCAGGTCTCGTGTTTAAATTCGAACACCATCCACATGCCTCTAAGTCATTATGGTTTTTCTTTTTCTGTCTGATGACCATGTGATTGTTACTACGAGAGTGTTTAAGACAAATGTAAATGAGTTTCTAATTAAATCTATGACATTCTAATTAATATAAAAGATTTTGCCTTTAATAGGCTAAAAAATCATGAATTTAGTTACAAACTCATTTTAATATGGGTGAGAATGCATTGGGAATGTAAAAAGTGGTTTTTGATGTTGATGTGTAAAGAGAAACAATTCACTTTTTGGGTGTGGCTAGCAAATCAATTGGTGTATTTAGTCTTCCCCCATATACTAGTAGGAGATTGCTATTTGCACCATACTTTATGTCAAAGTCAGGTCATTCTGGCATTGAGAATGTAAAAAAGCAGTTTATGATGGATATGTGTGAGAGGGAAATTGTGCATTTAGTAACTTTTTGGGTGCAATTAGCCTCGTCCAATCAAAAAATTTAACCAACTTTACGGGTATGAGTGTGTATGTCATTTCTAACAAATGTTGAGATGTGAATGTATAACTATGTATGTCACAGTCGAGGGGCCTAAGTGAAAATTTATTTAGAAAAGAATAATATTTTAGTTTTAGACCCTTATACTTTCATAGCTTTGACAGTCAAAGCCTCCACTCTGGTTTTTGCATGTGAATGAATCTTTTGACTATAATTTTTGGTGATTAAAATTTAGAGCAAAATAACAAACATTCAAGTTTTTAAATCCAATAATTAATGATTAAATATTTTTGGCAACACTTTGTTGGATAGCAACCTTTAAACAACAATATTCGTTTAATACTAACCGTAATTAAATAATTATTAAATTAACTATAATTTTTAATTTTAATTTATAAATGTAA
The DNA here is from genome assembly GCA_001633085.1 of Carthamus tinctorius. Classification (NCBI taxonomy): domain Eukaryota; kingdom Viridiplantae; phylum Streptophyta; class Magnoliopsida; order Asterales; family Asteraceae; genus Carthamus; species Carthamus tinctorius. The sequence goes on from LUCG01298780.1 coordinate 12,829, forward strand.
TGAAAACCAATGTGGGGGTATTTCCAACCGCTACGATATATCACGACACATGAGATTCCAATTAGTAGAAGAATAGAAAAAAAAATTATTTAGAAAAACAAAATATTATTATTCTGTAAATAAAAAGTATAGATTAAATTATTTAGTTGGTATTCATCACTATTAATTTAATTGATTTGGATGGAGGCATTTACCAATAAGTATAAATGATACAAAATTTGATTTATGATATACACCCGATTTTTAGTCAACCAAATTTATGAAGGTATCATTAGTTACATTTATAATGAGAAATTGACATTTTCATTTACTAAAAACGACCATACTATAAATAAAGATGAAGAAGGTGAGAAAAGTAAAAGCATTATTTTAAGAGGCAAAAGAAAGACCAAAATAGTGTTATGTGTCTTCTTATTAACTAAATGATTTATAATTATTATTTTTGTTAATGAAAAAGACTCGTGAGTTTTTTGAACCCTGTATCTTGGCCGTTTGAGGTTTAGAGCTTTGGAAGTTATATTTGAACATTTAAAATGTGACTATGGTTATTATATATATTGAGTATTGCCATATTATAACAAGTGTTATAACTCTCAAAGTACAAAATAAAGTAACTCTTGGAGCTAGGGATGAGCATTGTGTCCGAATCGCACCGAACCGGCTCGAACCCGGTTTGGAACTGGAACAAAAAATGGCCAATTCTTAGGACCGAAGACCGGACCGTATAGGTAATACCGGTACCGGTCCGGGTCCCGGTTTTCCGGTCAAAAACCCGGTTGGAACCGATTGTGTGACATGTACCTGGACGGAAGTTAAATTACTTATGAATAAAGATTATTCAATTGTTTAACAAATTTTTTTACCTAAAAATTAAGTTAGTTTAATACATACAAACCCAATAAATAAGTTACCAACATAATGAGATTTTTTAAGTACATAAACGAATATGC